>MUZC01004702.1:261442-290335 GCA_002072015.1 Radix auricularia | reverse complement strand
GGGGGGGGGGAGGGGGGACCGACAAAAAAAAGTTCGCTGACTCCTGCCGCGAGTGGAACAAACGGGAAGCTGCGATTACATCACAAACGCTTTGATGACAACATCAAAGGACGCAGGGTAACAATTTCGTATGTTCTCTTGTGGGTTCTTAAACTTAAGAATTATAATTATATTTTTTATTTTCATGTCTTGATAACTTACGCCAACCGGCGTCTGATGGCCTATCGACCGGCACTTTGAGAAGCACTGAATATAAAAAGTCATTAAAATAAATTTTAAGTGAGCAAATATTTCAGTGGAAGTTTTATTTAAAGTTACCCTTTCGATGTGACGTCACATTTCTCCAACCCCCTCCCTCCCCCACGTCACGCATCGTCACAAAAGTGAGAACCCCCTCCCCCCCTAGGTGCGTGACGTCATTTATGGACGGCCCCATAGAAAACGTCATTAAATAATATTGCAAGCAATCAAATATTTGAGTGGAACTTTTATAAAGTTGCGCGTTTTGATGTGACAAAGTCACATTTCTTTAACACCCCCCCCCCTTGTCACAAATGCGTGACCCCTCGCGTGACGTCATTTGGTGCGAGCGGTATTGCGTCCAAGATTTGAATGAATGCCCACGTGGTGAACATCGTTATATTGCGACTGTAAGACCCCCGGGTCTGCAAATGACGAGACTGGTTTGATGTGAGTGCGAGCCCCACACCGCAGTAGCCGGTCGTGTTGTCTGTTGCACTTTAACCCAGTTTAAGTTAACATGCGGCGCGGCGAAAATATAAACCAATGACCTGTTAAATCTGGCCCCGTACGTATATCGTGGCCGATATACTTGCAATTCTATTTATAGAGCCGTACGCTAATGACGTTGTTCGTGTTGATTCATTCGAGTCTATGTTCATGTAATACTTATGAAAGAAGGTGGGTTTATGAAACGTGTGGGGGGGGGGGGGGGGGGGTCAGCAGTGACAGATTCGATAGGCTTGTAATTTTTTTAGGGTATGGTGTAAAAGAGGTCAAATCATGGAAACAAGGGTGTTACTAAAAATGAAACCATGACAAAAGCTACGTGCAGGGTGCAGTGTCTGTATGACATCTAAAAAATTGTAATGGTTTCACTTTGAGCTCAAGGTTTGTTTGGTCTAGAAACTCACTATTCGGTCGCTGTTTGCTCATGTACATATGTATGACGCTTGAGTGTAATACACAGCCTTAATCTCTTTTTATGTTTGGTTTCATGTAACAAATACGGTTATGAGAACTAATTATCTTTATTACTGAAAGCAGTATGAAACAAAGACTACTTTTGTAGGTTTCATGTAACTGTAACCAATATGTATTATGAGAACTATTGATTTTTGGTACTGAAAGCAGTATTTAAATTCACTTTTATATCTGTTAGAGCTTTACTAAATGTGTCTGAATTTATATCTACATTGAGAACATGGATTTTATTGTTTGCACTACTGGGTATCATTGAGAGGTGTTTAGGATTGGAGTGTTCCCTTATGTGCATTCATGACTTGTTAGACCAGGTATAAATAAGCTACATTGTTTGTTTGTTTTTTCCTCAGGTATTAGCGTGGTTTGAAGAGAGTGAGGAACAAGTAACAGCGTTTGTGGAACCTTTTGTCATTTTAACTATTTTGATATTGAATGCAGTAGTAGGTGTTTGGCAGGTGAGTTCTGTTTATTGTAAAAGAATGTTAAAAGTTACTCTGTCAAATTTAGTTTCCAGTTGTTCACATAGTTTTTGATATTAAAAAAGTGTCATTCATTCATAGCAGCATTCATTTAGTTTTTAAAGCTATTTGAAAGTGGGTGGGATTCATCTGTAATACTTTTCTTACCCTTTTCACAAAAGATGGGGAAAAGATTGGTTGAAAGCAGATGTATATAATTGTAAAGTCTAAATTTTTACAACCCTGTGCAACACCTTACCTTTGTGAGAGCCCTTTCTTCCTCTATCAGACTTGTCATAAAGGGCCTGTTTGAATACAGATAATATCTTTCTCTATCAGACTTCTCATAAAGGGCCTGTTTGAATACATAATAATATCTTTCTCTATCACACTTCTCATAAAGGGCCTGTTCGAATACATATGTCTTCCTCTATCAGACTTGTCATAAAGGGCCTGTTTGAATACATATAATATCTTCCTCTGTCAGACTTGTTATAAAGGGCCTGTTTGAATACAGATAATATCTTCCTCTATCAGACATGTCATAGAAGTAGAAGGCCTCTTTGACAGCTGTAATGTCCTTTGTCAGACTTCTAATAAAAAGCCTGTTTGACAGCCCTATGTTTCTCTGTCAGAATCTTAAAGAGTCTTTTTTACTATTATTATGGGGATGAGTTACCAGAATGTATAACTTATTTTAAAAATAACATTATTGGAACTGCCTATATCATTTGTCACTTGTTTCAATTTTCAGGATCTTCCTGTATTTTAAAGCATTTTTCTTGGGTTGTCAACATTTTATGACTTTGCAGGGTTAAATATTTTAATAATTAAAGAGATTTTTCTGACTTGTATATCGTTTTTTTTACATAAAAGTAAAAGGGCTGACCAAAAGCAGTTTGATATCCTTATTTTTATCTTGTTTTGTAGGAACGCAATGCAGAGAGCGCCATCGAAGCATTAAAAGAATATGAGCCGGAGATTGCAAAAGTAATCCGCAGCAGCTCTAAAGGCGTTCAAAAGATTCGTGCCAGCAAACTAGTGCCAGGGGATATTGTTGAAGTCTCAGGTAATTCTACCAGCCTCGCCAGGGAGCAGACATTAAACTTGGGGCTGATCTGTGAATGAAAGAGATTTTACTACAGGCACACAACAAGGGGATAGAGTTGATAAAACTTCATGTTTGCTTTACTGTTGCTCATAACAGAGATAATATTGTCATAAAAGGTGGCAACATGAAGATCTTTTTCGTGTTTGAAGTAACTCTGTCATCCCTTAGATTCTCTGGCATTTCTCCTATCTTTTTAAGTCTCTTGTTATTTTCCCACATTTCTCTTAGTCTCTGGAATTTCTCCCATCACCTTTAGTCTCTGGCTTTCCATGATTACCTATAGTATCTGGTAATTCTATGGTTACCTTTAGTCCCTGGTAATTCCATAGTCACCTTTAGTTTCTGGTAATTCCATGGTGACCTTTAGTCTCTGGTAATTCTATGGTTACCTTTAGTCTCTGGTAATTCCATGGTGACCTTTAGTCCCTGGTAATTCAATGGTTACCTTTAGTCTCTGGTAATTCCATGGTTACCTTTAGTCTCTGGTATTTCCACAGTCTCCTTTAGTCTCTGGTGTCTTTCCCTGTCTCCCTTAGTCTCTGGCATTTCCATTGGCTTTTTCAGTTTCCCTACTTTTCTGGTGGTATTGGAATTCCCTTGTGTAGCAAAAAAAATGATCATTCTTTGATAGTTGATTAAATCAATCTGTCAAACACCATTTCCTTGAAAGCATTCTCCTATTGATTTTCACTGTTGCCTTTTTAGGAATCTTATCAGAGGGATTCACACCATTATTCTAATAGTTCAATAGTCTGCTAGGGAAATTCCAGAATTTCTTTGCATGGTACTGCATATGCATGTGTGTACAGACAGAATTACAAAGGCTATTACATATATAGATTTATTTTAAACTGAATATCATGCTATTAAATACTCCTAGATATATTTATAGTAAAACTGAAAAAAAAACGTCCCTCTATAAAATCTTGAACGGACCGTGAAATTTTTCCTTTGTAGGGAAACTTATTTGTATTGGCCATGACATGTGAATATTAACTCTTAAAGTCGCATAAGGTTTTCAATAAACTTCCGCCTCATTCTCCTAAGGATTTCCCGTATTACGATCAACTGGTTATGAAATTATAAAAATTGCGTAAAATTCATTTATAATATTATTGTCATACTAACTTCATTTCTTAGGCTAAGAATGGTTATTTTACGCATCCAAAACACTGTTTTGAATACTATATTTACCTGTAGTTTAGTACTATAATTTTTATAATAAAGTATAGGAAAATCGCTTCTTCAAAAAAAAAAAAAAAACTGTAAAAACTACCAAAAAACATTGCTAATCGAACGGTAACACTAGCGCGGGCAACGGCCGCCATTGCCGGAAGTCGAATACATCATTTTTTAAGCATTGAAGAGTTTTTATTTCCGAGATCTCATTTCTAACGAGAGTGGTATCTAGGGACGCTTTAGGGATAGCGAGCAGAGACGCATTACAACGCTTTGCGGCTTTAAGAGTTAAAGTTTATATGTTTCCTTTAATTTACTGTGTGTCATAAAGTCTCGATAGGCTTGCAAATTGGTAACAAGTGCAATAACCAGGAATTTAATTCTCCCCCGTTTTTGTCTTGTATGCAAGAAGGTATATCTCTAAAGTTGAAGTCAGAGTACAGGGACCACTGAATAAATACATCTTTGTCATCTTAGTCTCAGCAGTGCTATTGATCTTGAGCACATCCTCTGTGGAAGAAATCAATTGGACAATGGCTTACTCTTGGCAAGTGCCACAGTCTAGTGCCACGCCCAGATGGCACAACATGGCTGTTCTCATCAAGTGGATGAGACGTGTCACTCCAACCCACCCCCGCTCTTCTCTCTCTCTCCCTCCTCAATCTTCCACCCTTTGCACTTTTGTCTTGTTATTTATTTATGACTTCGAGAGTTTTCTGATATTAGATCAATATAACGAATATATCTTTCCTTGTTATTTGAAAACAATTGTTCAGTTTCATTGTGCAACAGTTACAATGGTTTTGATGTAATAAATGGAAAAACACTTAGATGCCCATGTTCATGTTTTAGATTGAGCTCACCTAACTGTCGATGTTCATGTTTTAGATTGAGCTCACTTCATTTTCCATGTTCATGTTTTAATCCTTGATTCTATTGTTTCAGTTGGTGACAAAGTTCCTGCTGATATTCGTATCCTTAAAATCCATTCCACCACGTTGAGAGTCGACCAGGCCATTCTGACTGGTGAGAGTGTCAGTGTACTTAAGCACACCGACCCCATCCCTGACGCAAGGGCTGTCAACCAAGACAAGAAAAACATCCTCTTCTCTGTAAGAATCACTTTATTTTTAAAAAAAATTAGTTTGACTTACTGAATTAACACAGTAAAAATCACAGTTAAATCACTCCACTTTGTATTTAAAAACTGCCTTCAATTTCTTCAAATATAAAAATATTTACACCCATTGTTGTACAATTGTAAACATCACAAATTAAATGGCATTGGTCAATACTTTTTCTAATTGCTTTTGTTTGTAATTTGATTTTTCATGTCCCTTCGGTGCCTACAAGATTTTTTGTGAGTCTTATGTTCAGGATAAAATTTTCATACACATTTTTTCCCCACTGGTTTATTAATCAGTTGCAAGAATTATCTTGTTTAAAATTCAGCTATGGTTAAAATTCAAAAACCTGGGTTAAAGCTAAATTTATGGTTAAAAAATTAATGGGGTAAATCTAAAATCTGGTTTAAAACATTATTTTGGATAAAAAAAACGTTTAGAAAAAGCAAAAAAACATAAAATTGGCTTTAAAAAACAAGAGCATAACATGGGCTGAAAACCAGAAGAATATTATGGGCAATTAATTTAGCAACATAAAATGAGCTAATATAATATGACTAATTAATTACTCCTATCTTTTCAACTCCTTCCAGGGAACTAACATTGCCACAGGAAAATGCAGAGGAATTGTCATTGGAACTGGCTTAGTCACAGAAATCGGTGAGTAATGTCACATTTCTAATTCTTGTCTTCTTATTAATGTGTCAAGTCCTTCGGGACTTTTCAACTGCTAGTTTCAATTTAAAGCAAACCAGATTAAGATAGTAGCCAGATGGTTCAATTCTTTGCAAACAAGAAGTGGTGAAACTGACATAAGAGCTCTAGGATTTTTGCATGTAGACTGAACTTTGTTTATAACACATGTTGGAATATTCTGGATAAATGCTATAGACTGAAGCTTAAAATGAATGCCCTAAAAAATGAGCATGCCTGCATGCAAATCAGAATGATTACTTCAGGTTAGGATATAATGACATTTTTCAAGAGATGTATCTGATATAGTTTCACAATCTTTTTATTTATCTATTTATAGAAATCGCTGGTAGCCAGGGGCTGTGGGCTTTTTCTAGTTGCTGTAGGCCTCAATATAGTAACTGTGGGCCTTATTCTAATTGCTGTGGACTTCATTCTAGTAGCTGTGGGCCTCAGTCTAGTAGCTTTGGGCCACAGTCTAGTAGCTGTGATGCTCAGTCTAGTAGCTGTGGGCCTCAGTCTAGTAGCTGTGATGCTCAGTCTAGTAGCTGTGGGCCTCAGTATAGTAGCTGTGGGCCTCAGTCTAGTAGCTGTGATGCTCAATCTAGTAGATGTGGGCCTCAGTCTAGTAGCTGTGGGCCTCAGTCTAGTAGCTTTGGGCCTCAGTCTAGTAGCTGTGATGCTCAGTCTAGTAGCTGTGATGCTCAGTCTAGTATCTGTAGGCCTCAGACTAGTATCTGTGGGCCTCAGTCTAGTAGATGTGGGCCTCAGTCTAGTAGCTGTGGGCCTCAGTCTAGTAGATGTAGGCCCCAGTCTAGTAGATATGGGCCTCAGTCTAGTAGTTGTAGGCCTCAGTCTAGTAGATGTGGGCCTCAGTCTAGTAGATGTTGGCCTCAGTCTAGTAGATGTGGGCCTCAGTCTAGTAGCTGTGGGCCTCAGTCTAGTAGCTTTGGGCCTCAGTCTAGTAGCTTTGGGCCTCAGTCTAGTAGCTGTGATGCTCAGTATAGTAGCTGTGATGCTCAGTCTAGTAGCTGTGGGCCTCAGTCTAGTAGCTGTGGGCCTCAGTCTAGTAGCTGTGGGCCTCAGTCTAGTAGCTTTGATGCTCAGTCTAGTAGCTGTGGGCCTCAGTCTAGTAGCTGTGGGGCTCAGTCTAGTAGCTGTGATGCTCAGTCTAGTAGCTGTGGGCCTCAGTCTAGTAGCTGTGGGCCTCAGTCTAGTAGCTGTGGGCCTCTGTATAGTAGCTGTGATGCTCAGTCTAGTTGCTGTAGGCCTCAATATAGTAACTGTGGGCCTTATTCTAATTGCTGTGGACTTCATTCTAGTAGCTGTGGGCCTCAGTCTAGTAGCTTTGGGCCTCAGTCTAGTAGCTGTGATGCTCAGTCTGGTAGCTGTGGGCCTTATTCTAATTGCTGTGGACTTCATTCTAGTAGCTGTGGGCCTCAGTCTAGTAGCTTTGGGCCACAGTCTAGTAGCTGTCATGCTCAGTCTAGTAGCTGTGGGCCTCAGTCTAGTAGCTGTGGGCCTCAGTCTAGTAGCTTTGGGCCTCAGTCTAGTAGCTTTGGGCCTCAGTCTAGTAGCTGTGATGCTCAGTCTAGTAGCTGTGATGCTCAGTCTAGTAGCTGTAGGCCTCAGTCTAGTAGATGTGGGCCTCAGTCTAGTAGATGTGGGCCTCAGTCTAGTATCTGTGGGCCTCAGTCTAGTAGCTGTGGGCCTGTTTAGTAGCTGTGGGCCTCAGTCTAGTAGCTGTGGGCCTCAGTCTAGTAGCTGGGCCTCTGTCTAGTAGCTGTGGGCCTCAGTCTAGTAGCTGTGGGCCTCAGTCTAGTAGCTGTAGGCCTCAGTCTAGTAGATGTGGGCCTCAGTCTAGTAGATGTGGGCCTCAGTCTAGTAGCTGTGATGCTCAGTCTAGTAGCTGTGGGCCTCAGTCTAGTAGCTGTGGGCCTCAGTCTAGTAGCTGTGGGCCTCAGTCTAGTAGATGTGGGCCTCAATCTAGTAGATTTGGGCCTCAATCTAGTAGATTTGGGCCTCAGTCTAGTAGCTGTGGGCCTCAGTCTAGTAGATGTGGGCCTCAGTCTAGTAGTCGGGGATGATGGCCTTACTCTAGGCTGGTACACCTCCAAATCCCCTATAAAAAATTTTTTTTTGGCCAAAATCCGAAGCTGTAAAAAGTTTTATCTTATCGGTTAATTAATTGATTAGTCTTTATTTAAGAAAATATTTCTAATATTCTAAATAAATAATATTATTGATTATTTAGATGTACATATGTAAACAAAAAGGCTTTTATTCCTTATTTATTGCTTAGCAGAATGAATTCACATTGCTAGTCACAAAATTTGGGAGCCATGGAATTACCAAAACTTAACCGATTTTGCAAAATACTGAATCACAACATAAAGGGCTCTTTTTATATGTAATAAAAATATAATTAATCATAAATAATCGATTAAATTGTCCCCTATTAATCAAACCATTTTTAAAAATCAGTAAGTACGAGCCCTAAAATTAATTGATTAATATTTTCTCAGATTCATTGAACTTATTTAAAAATTTAAAAAAATCAGTACCAGCCCAAGTATTTTGTTTTCCAGGCTGGTTCGGAGAATCTCCCTGATTAAAGGCATTGTGAGATTTATTGACTTTTTGATTTATTAATGAAGAGTTAAAACAGTAAACCTTCAAAATGGCCTTGCACCAAAAGATCTTTAATGAAAGACTTCTTTAGGCCGACAGGAAGACTTAATGTCTATTGAGAGGGAGGCTTCATTTCCTTGGTGCCAACAGGAAGTGCGTGGGGAAGTTGATTACAGAATAACTTGTCTAATTGTGATGGCCTTTGGGAGGAAAGGGGGGGGGGTCATGGGCCGAACGCAGGTGTGTGTTGTTTTTGTATGGAGTTTCAGAGAAGGTGTTTTTATTTTTTAGCATTAAATTGGAACTGTTTGTATAAATACAAACAGTTCCAATTTAATGCTAAAAAATTCTCTTTGCGGAAGTCACCTATCTTTCCCAATTGTTTACACTTCCCAAGCCCATAAAATTAAATTATAATTGACTTGCTCAGCGTTAGATGAGAACTAGTTGTAATTGTATTCCCTATTCTCGCGGCGGGACTCACTTATCTTTCCCCATTGTTTATAATTCCCAGCCCGTAAAATTAAATTATCGTTCAGTTGCTCTGCAGGGGGGAGATTTTAAGAGTGTTTTTAAATCTTAATATTCTATAATATCAGCCAATTTTGATGTTATTGGACTTTTTTTAAAGGACTTATATATATTTCACCCCCACCCTCCACCCTCGAACCCGCTATAGACGCACATGTAGAATAATTTCCTGGTCATATTGACATAGCATTTGACGCACTCGTTCATTTGGTTGATAAGTTTAAAAAATATATACATGTATCAACATTTAATTTAAGACATGATGCATGCTTAATCTTGTAATTTATTATATGTGCATAGACCTTTCATAATACATGTATAGGCCTTACACTGTAAAACATATATAGGCCTTACATAATAACAATAGTTGAGCCTTAAAATGTAATAAATGTATAGTTCTTACTTTCAAAAATTACGACACATGTACAGCCAGGCCTTACATTGTAATACATGTCAAGGGCTTACTTTGTAATACATGTATAGGCTTTACATTTTAATACATGTAAAGGGCTTATTTTCAATGTTCCCTATACGATTCGTTGGTCCATGTCCAAAGTAAAAAAAAAGCTGATGTGCAGAGTTATACAGCATCAATTTTACATTTGTTGCACGGTAATTCTACACTGCTGTGCCGCGTTGGTCAGATTTCTGTGCTGCCGCGCAGCTTAAAGGGAACATTGTTCTACATGTATAGGCCTTACATTGTAATGCATGTACATGGCTTAAATTTTAAAACATGTACCGGTCTCCCTTACATTATAATACATGATATACCTTACATTATGTTGCATGCATAAACCAAAACGCGATACTGTGGAGTGAGACATAGGGAAAAGTTCTTTATGGGAAGGTTCTATACGGCGTGAACCAGTAAAAGGCCATCACAGCAATCTGTGTTTCCTTCAGGATTTCAGTGTCCATCTCTACAGGATGTTCTCAGGGAATGTTTCTCATAAGCACATGGTCCTCACGTGACTAACCCACGTGGGTCTGGCCATGCCTGTTCCAGTCGTCCCATTCCAGGTTCCTGTTTTATCTTCTCCGATTGACTTTCTCTCCCTTCAAATGTCAGGCGGATTGCACGCACTGGGACGTGACGTCATGGCCAGGTTTCTCACCTGTGTTTTATCACACCTTTCGGGACGCCACCCCCTCCCTCCCTAACGTTCCTCCCCTCCTACGTCCTTCAACGAAATAAGGAGGCTATTTGTAGAGCGATCATTTCAAACCGCCACGTAATGAAATAATATGTGAACATATTACGGCTAATCTCTTATCTTGTGCTGCATTCTCCTATAGGCCCTGGCAGCATGTGGGCACGGGGTCTTATCTTAGATTCTAATAGAGAAGCCGGGGAATCTCGGAGAGTACTTGTAGCTATTGTATACACACCCCGTCGTGTTTATCTCGGATAACCAGTGTTTTCAGTGCCATCAATTTGACCAGGGCGGCCGGCATACCGTGGCCAAACGAAGTTATTTCACAATAAGGAAAAGCCCCCTAACTCCCCACCAACCAACTTCCCTAACCGCTTTTATCTGTAACCAAAAGTAATGCTGCTCTTATAAAAGTACTGATAGACGGGCCGTGCACACGATAGTGACACCCATCTGTGGAGGCAATTGCCCACTAGACAGTTACACCCGAGTGTGCAGCCAGTTTCCCACTAGACATAGCAGCAATTTCTGTCAATTTCTCACTTCACGGACTTATAAAAACCAATTTATCATCTAAACAGGCTTTCTCCTAGGCCATGCATCCACCCAACATATCTTTTGTCTTGGCATTCCATTATTCTTACAAGGTGTTACCTCTTAATAACTCATCAAATCTGGCTTGCTGTTTACACCTGTGACGTAGATTGACTCTCCTCCACTCCCACAGCCCCTCCCCCCCCACGTTTTTAAAAAATATGCTGACAACATCTTGTGTTTACACTTAAATAATTGAAAAAAATCTCTTCAAACGTGTTGGCGTAATTTGTTTTTGAAATTTTAACCTCTCTTCGCATGCTTTGATCCAACTTTATGTGGAAATTTAACATTGTCCATTTTATGGAGCTATCTGATCAAACTAAGCGCGTCCTCATATTGACTTAACGTAGATCATCTCTCTCTCTCTCTCCACACAGTTAACTTTGTAACACGTATTTTATGATAAGTCTCTCACGGCTGACGAGATAATTTGATTCCATCCTGACTTAGAGTCTCGCTGAGTGTTAGTATACTTCTGCCTTGAGGGAATCTGGGTACCAGCACTGGCTCAGAATGGGTTGCAATAGTTCTACTAATCTGAACATTGGCTTAGGCTTATTCTGAGCCTGCTCTTGTCCGACCCAGACTGAGTGTTGTGAATTGTTTGCATGATGGCACGGCAACGTTCGTTCTATGAAGAGGACGTATAGAAACGATTAATACGGAAAAACGTATTTAACATTCTACATCAAGACCCGTGGCGTTATTAGTACGTTGAGCTGTTGAGGAATTTTTGGGATGTAGTGCTCTTGTTGATATATTTTATAAGAGGAAATGATCTATAGAACCAATCGATATTGATAGGCGATCATCGATTGTCGTCTGCGGAAATCGTTTGAAAGTTGTCAGGCAATGATGACACTTTTCAATGTTTTTGTGCTCGTGGATCAATGGTTGGGGTGTGGGGTGGGGAGTAATGATGACACTTTTCAATGTTTTTGTGCTCGTGGATCAATGGTTGGGGTGTGGGGTGGGGAGTTCATATTTGTTCAAGCCACGGCCGATAGGTTATAGATTTTTATATCGATACATTGTTGACGTGTCCCCATGGCAACTCGGTGCTCACCGCCCAGACATGTCTCCTTATCACTGATAGGTATGTTTTCAGTTCGTGAGTTTGTGTATATGCTTGTCGTGTGTGTGTGTTTTGTTGGCGTGGCGTTGTGTGTGTGTGTTGTGTTGGCGTGGCGTTGTGTGTGTGTGTGTTGTGCATGTTGGCGTGGCGTTGTGTGTGTATTATGTTGGATTAGCGTTTTGTGAGTTTTGTTTCTCTATCGACTTACTCGTCATTAGTCTATGATAGCAGGCCAAAGTATATATGTCATCAAGCACGTCAGATGTATGACCCTAGGTTTGAACTCGAGGGCCTAGGGCTAGTCTTATACCTTTTAATTAACTGGAAGCTTTTTCCGGGGCCAAGGATTAGTCTTAAAGCTTTTATAAACGTTAGTTTCCAGAAGCTTCCAAGAGATAGGAGTCTTGTAACGGTCAATAGCTTTTGTTGTCTGAAATATAACTCGATCAATTACCCGTTTCAGATAGAGCGATTACGTTAGCCAGGGGACAAAACGAGTGTCCACATTATCGTTAACATGCCGAGTATAGAACTCAACGCAAAAGCTTTTAGCTGGATTGTGATGTTTGTGTTTGGGGAGCCCACGACGAGATGGAACGGTGGAGGGTGGGGGTGGGCTTTAAGGAAACCTTTTTAACGGGTTTTTGACCAATACTTGAGCTATGTTTGGTTTGTTGTCTTTACCTGTATGCGGCGTGTGCTTAATGACATAAGGCATGTAACGTATGTTAAGCTTGCGCAAAGTTTAGTCGAAAAGAGGAGGGGGTAGCCAACTGTACATGTGACATAATTTTCGAGGGGGGGGGAGTAGCAAAAAATGCACAACTCTGACAAATAGTTACCCCCCTAGCCGAGCATTCCTGTTTGGGGTTCGGGGGGGTCAGGAGGGGGGGTCTGACAATGTCTAACCAAACTAATAAAGAGATAACGAGTTCTGACAACACCGAGGTTTATTAAATGGTATTGATCGTTCGCCGTATAATAGTCTCGCAGGCTCGATTAAATCCAAATCCAAAGCGCACGTTCTCCGCGCGTGTGTGAGTGCTTACAGCTCGACTGGGTTACTCCAGCACTTCATGTTGATCGCATGAGCTCGAAGGGCTTCTCAGTCTTCGCATCGCCCCCTTCTTAAAATAAAGAAATAGAAGGGGGAAAAAAAACCACACTGCACGTTCTCACCTTCACCTGTCCCTTTCTCTCCCCCCCCCCCCAAAAAAAAAGCCTCCTCGCGCCGCTCGTTTGCAGGTATATCGGAATCAAGGCTGGGAACTTAGCTCTGCCGCGGCAGCGCGCGTGCACCCGACCAAACACGGAACGCCATTTTTGGCAGAAACGATTTTGGCATGGTCTCCCCTTGCCGCCTGCCTCACCACAGCACAGGTTCCCCCATCAGAGCAGTCAGTCCTCGCCGCCCTGTCTTATTATTACTAGCCTGTCTTTAGATGTATCGATTTGATGCTTTTATTTCTTAATTTTTTGGTTTTGTTTATTCTTTCTATTTTATGTATGCTCGTGTAGGTGAAGACTGACCAATGTTGTTTGCCGGTCGAGCCAAAAGCGTAGAAAAAAAAAAAGTCTGCATTAACAAAATAACCTGGAAAAATTCTTTTTATCTGTGGTGAAGAAAAATAAAAGTTATCTCCACCCACACCCTCCTGTTTTTGTTGATGTTTTGTTTTGCTCCTGTTTTATTGCTTTCTTAACATTTTTTTTTGGGTGGGGTGGGAGGGAATGAAATGGAGGATGGTGACTGAAAGTGTGTGTATGTGTGTAGACTCCAGGAGCATGGAAGTGTGTGGTAGACTTGAATAGCTAATGTGTGTGGCTTGCAGTTGTTACTGGCTACAAACACAAATCGCCTGCTTAGAATAACAAGGTTCTAAGTACTTCAAAGTCGAATATGTGACCAAAATGAGTAACAGCCCCAGTTTATAGTCCATGTATCTTAAGACAATTTTGTGGGATTCTAACTAAATAGCCCTATTAAAATCTAATTATCAAATGCGAATATCTCAGTTTGGCCAAAAGTCCACATAGAACCTTGTTTTTCTAAGGGGGCGAAATGTTCATCCAACACCGGGGTGTGGGGAGAAATGCCAAATGCATGAGATAGAATTACAGGCACAGGTTAACAAGAGAAGAATGACATTTTACTGGCTGTAATGTATAGTTACATTATATCTGCTGCTCCTTTTTGAAACCTTTCTATAATTTATATATGGTTGGCTATTTAAGGGTTTTTCCCCATCTCTGTCATCACAGTGTGCCATTTTCCCCATTGACCCCCATTGCTGGATGATCAATCTGATCCTCAAAGTCTCATTACTTATAAAAGGATTTAGTCTATTCCCCAATGGCCTTTTTGTCCCAGTATCTCATCTCTGCTTAATGTTTTGTCTATTTCTTAATGTTCTGTCTAAACCTCAAATTTACATTACTTCCAAAAAATTTGTGTTTTCTAGTTACAGTTAATTCAAACCTACCAGTTTTACTTGTTTGTTACCTCTTTAAGAATAAAATAAAAGATAAGAAATTAGAAAAAAAACTTGCTGAAATAAAGAAATGTTAAAGAAATAATTAAATTTGGCTTTTTTACTTTTTTTTCTTCTTTAGGCAAGATTCGCAACGAAATGATGGACACAGAAACAGAAAAGACCCCCCTCCAGCAAAAACTAGATGAGTTCAGTAACCAGCTCTCAAAGGCAAGCCTTTGTTGTCACTGCAGTCATTGGCTTTTATTGACTTTTATTTAGTACAAGCTAAGCAAACCTTTTATTCAATGTCTGTTACTTTAAAAATAATTTTAAAAATTGGTCTAAATGCTGAATTCTATCTCTACAGGTGATCACTGTAATTTGTGTGGCTGTGTGGGCCATCAACATTGGCCACTTCAATGACCCAGCTCACGGTGGATCATGGATGAAGGTGCGTTTACGTCTTTACTAACAAATCACTGTGGCTCACATATTGAGGCCATATTTTCAAATATGCTGCAACGGAGAGTAACTCCTTGCTCCACAACAACAACAAAAAAAGAAATTGAGAAGTTAATCGTCCAATTAAACTGACATGAAAAGTTGGATAAACACTAGATTTATTTCTAGCTGTTCATTATTTTAATTAACTTGTTTACTAATAAAAACGAAAGGTGTAGAATTTCCCTAATCCCAGGTGTAATTAGCTGATTATAAACAGAATTAGAAGTTAGTTGATTACTTTAATAAAACTAATAATTGGGGGTGTTTAAGTTTATGTGTGAGTCATACTTTCATATTTTTTTTCTTAAAGTAAAATATATTAAGACCTTTTGAATTTAGGTTTTAAGATAATTTTTTGGGGGGTCATTCGACAGGGTGCTATCTACTACTTTAAAATTGCTGTTGCTTTGGCTGTGGCTGCTATACCCGAGGGTTTGCCTGCTGTCATCACAACATGTCTGGCTTTGGGTAAGTCATCTGGCCCTGTTCATAACAAATGAAGACCTCAAGGGAAGAAACGGCTATGTGACATTGATGTAGTTTTGAGATATTCAACTTTTAAAATCCAAAACTATACAGATAAATCATTTATTAACCAAATACATTTTAATTTTTTCATATGGTCAGAGATGTTATTTTCCCATAAAGCCTCATTCAGAACATTCTATTGATGACCAACACAAAAATTAGCTGTTTTTATCCTTGAGGTTTTCAAATTTTTAAGGGTTGAAAATATTTTATCAGTCAGAGAACTAAATAAGCAGCACCTTTCTTTTTGTGGTTTTTTTTTGTTGGGTGTACAGGCTTAAAGTAACTAAATTATAATTACAGAGGCTGTGTATTGACTACCCCTCACCCTGAGCTTGCTTTGAGATGGTATATTTCTTTAGCATAGCCAATGAACATAGGGTTGATTTGATTTTATATTGTGATATATAGGTACCCGAAGGATGGCCAAGAAGAACGCCATTGTCAGATCCCTTCCTTCAGTAGAAACCTTGGGTTGCACTTCAGTCATCTGCTCCGATAAGACTGGTACATTGACCACTAACCAGATGTCTGTCTGCAAGGTGAACTCATGACTTTTAACTTACTATATGGTTTTACTAATACTAAAATCTGGAAAGGAAATAACTAAAACTAAAAACAATTTAGTTTTGTTTTGTATAGTTAAATAAGTAGTAATAATAAGTCAAAAGAACTGCATTACTAGGTATCATAGAAATTATTCATTGTAAAAGTTGGTTTTTACTTGAAAGGATAATAAAATCTTCAATTAAGATACTGATATAGCTATCATATACTTCCTAGTGCAATAGAAAATTTAAGAAAGAGTTATCCTACTGGTAAAAACAACAATATGTAATAGTTCAGAAAGTGATAATATATTTGACAGACTCTGGCATAAAACATATCTATAATCCTTCTGGCATAAAACATATCTGTAATCCCTCTGCCATAAAACATATCTGTAATCCCTCTGGTATAAAACATCTGTAATCCCTCTGGCATAAAACATATCTGTAATCCCCCAGGCATAAGACATATCTGTAATCCCTCTGGTATAAAACATATCGGTAATCCCTCTGTTATAAAACATCTGTAATCCCTCTGGCATAAAGCATATCTATAATCCCTCTGCCATAAAACATATCTGTAATCCCTCTGCCATAAAACATATCTGTAATCCCTCTGGCATAAAACATATCTGTAATCCCTCTGGCATAAAACATATCTGTAATCCCTCTGATCTCACCTTCCCAGATGTTTATCTTCAGTCAAGTTGAGGCCAACACCATCAAGACCCAGCAGTTTGACATTACAGGATCTACCTACGCACCAGAAGGAGAGCTGTATGTGAATGTACCGTAGTTTAAAAGCTCAGTTAAAATATCTTTAATATTAATTGATGCTTTTTACTTTTGACTGTCATTTTAAAAGAAAATCATTTTTTTTTCTTCTGTCATTTATGTAATTTTTTAAAGTGCCATTATTATATGGTACAAATATTTATCATTTAGCCCCAACTCTACAGTGCTCAAAATGTCTTGATTCACGATGTACTGCTTTACTTATGTTTCTAGTTTGATCAACAACAAAATAGTGAAGGCAAGTGATTTCCCCGGCTTAGAAGAAATGGTCACCATTTGCTCCATGTGCAACGACTCTAGCGTGGATTACAATGATGTGAGTTTTTTTTAATCCTTGGAAATTATTCATGACTTTTTTTTTGGCATTGTGCTTTTGTATTGTTCAAAGAATGCATGTTCAGTAAACATTCAACTTTTTTTAACAAGCTAATTGTTAAACAGATTAAATAAATTAAAAACAAAAATTAATTAAAATGATATGAAGCAGATCTTGTAATAATGCCGTAACCTTGTTTATTCAAGCCATAAACTTACAAATTTTAATTGTGTTCAAAAGACTGCTGATAAAAAAACCTGATAAGATATGAGACGACACATTTTTGAGGAGAATCAATGTTTATTTTGAAGATGTGAACTTGGCTTTTTTTTTTTTTTTTTGGCAATTTATGGATAGAAAATGTTGTTTTTTATATTTCCTTACCATGCTTTATTCAAAATCTAAATTACTAGCTTCAGAGTTTTTCCTCATAAATGTATCATTTAAAAAAGTTAATGAAACAACTGGTCATAACGTTCTTCCATTTTAAATCTAGTAGCTTCGAAATCAGCAAAGAGAATAATTCAACACATCCTACGTTATTGTTGTATGTTAAATTTAGAATTCACAACAGGCAATGCTTGTATTTTTAGACCAAAGATATTTATGAGAAGGTGGGAGAGGCCACTGAGACCGCACTGACCGTCCTGGCGGAAAAGCTGAACTTCTACAACACTGACAAAACAGGTCTGACCAAGAGGGAGAAAGGCACGGTCTGCAACCACGTCATCCAGGACATGTGGAGGAAGGACTTCACGCTGGAGTTCTCCCGTGACCGTAAATCCATGTCAGTCTACTGTGTGCCCAACAAACCATCGCGAACACCTGGCGGGGCCCGTATGTTTGCCAAGGTAGGGGGATATCACTGTGGTGGTTGACATTCATATACTTCCTTTAATAAAGGGTAGTTATGTTGAGTAAGTGACTCTACAGTATGTTTTGTGGTGTGGGGAGTGATGCTGTTTTTTGAACTGCTCTGCAATAAACTTGATGCTTTAATTCCTGAGGTTTTTTATCTGTCAGAGACAGATTATTGCGTCCTATGCTTATTAATGGTTTTTTGTCTAGTCCTGTTTTAGTTTCAATTAAAAACCACTGAAAGGTTCATTTATTGAGAATTTATTTATTTTTTAATCATTTGTTAATATAACTCTAGACACAATTTTAGAGACTAAAATATTACATAATGTATTTGTGATCAACAAAAATTAATTTTGTATTTAGAATCTGTACTGGTATGTGGGTTACAAAATAATTTTAAAAATTCAAATAATTAAGTAATTTTAGAGGTTATCTAAAGCAAGGATCTCCAAACTTTTCTGCCGAGGGGCGGCATTAACTGTCAAACAGCAGTTTGATGGGCCAACTACTAACCCCCAACTACTAAGTTTTGTGCTAAAATTACAGGTAAAAATAGAATCTTTATTTTAAAGATTAAATGTCTCCAGAGCCCGGTTGAGAGGGCCTTGCGGGCCGCAGTTTGGAGACCCCTGATCTAAAGGGATGACACAAATTTCTGTATTATTAGTCTCAAAGGAATCTCTGACATTTTTTTTAGTTCAAACCAATTTTCTCTTGTACTTTGATGTATCCCAACAGTTGAAGCTTCATATTTGATTCTCTGTTTATTACCCAGGGTGCCCCCGAGGGCTTGCTGGATCGCTGCACACATGTCAGAGTGGGACAGAACAAAGTCCCAATGTCACCAGCTATCAAGAATGAGATCATGAAACTCACTAAGCTCTATGGAACAGGTACACAGTACACATTACACATTGTTTTTATCAATGTCTATCAGCCTCAGCTTGCTTAACATTACATTGTGTTTTATTTAGTAAGTTCAACTCTATAAACAAGAGGGGACTATATTTGTATCTGTTGTTACTATTCATTCCTTAGGTCGTGATACCCTCAGATGCTTGGCTTTGGCCACCATTGATAACCCCCCACGCAGAGAAGACATGGACCTGGAAGATGCCCGTAAATTCATCCAGTATGAGGTACTGATATACATTGTGTTTGAGTGGTAGCACCTTGTTATAATAAGTTGACACATTGGTCCTGTTTTTGGCATTTTCACCCCTCCTGTTTTAATATGTTCAAGATATTTTTCTTTTATACAAAAGCTTTTATCAAGTGTGACCCATTTTGTAATTATGTATGATTTTGCCTCCTCCAGACAAACATGACTTTTGTTGGTGTTGTCGGCATGTTGGACCCCCCTCGTGAGGAAGTCAAGCACTCCATCAAAGCTTGCCGTGATGCAGGTATCAGGGTCATTGTCATCACTGGAGACAACAAGGTAGCTTATTGAGCTTTTACAGCCATCTGGGGCTAGCCTCTTGCATGTCATTTGTCGTCTTCTGTCTTTCAGGCTCCATCAATTTGAACTAAGACCTAGGCAATACAATTATTTAGCCATTAAAGAATTTCAGTTAAATTTCCACTTTACACAGTCAGTGGTTGTAATGTTGTCCTTATTACAACTAAACTTCAGATTTTGGGGTCTAACACTTGCCGTCTTTTCAGGCCACTGCTGAAGCTATTTGCAGAAGGATTGGAATTTTTGGTGAGAATGAATCTACAGAGGGCATGTCCTTTACCGGCCGTGAGTTTGATGAGCTTAGCCAGGAGGACCAGAGAGCTGCTGTCATGAGGGCTCGTTTGTTTGCCCGAGTCGAACCTGCCCACAAGAGTAAAATTATTGAATTTTTACAGGCTGAAGGAGAAATCTCTGCCATGGTAAGCTTATAATGTTGTATACAATTGTTTCTTTAGTTCTTTTAACTCTTTTTCTCCGGGACAACGCTCCCATCGTCGATTTCAAAATGACGTTTCTGCCGTACCCACGATGGGAGCGTTGATTTATTAAAAGTGGATAGTTTCGTTTCTTTTCATAGCTATTTAACTAAAATTAGTTTTAATGTATTCTAGAATGATTTCCCTTGAATTAAAAAGTCGGAAATCCTTTGTTTGAACGTGTTTTTACCACGAAAGAAGCGTTTGAAAGGCTTGTTTTCATTTTCGTTTTACGTTTGTTTACAAACATGGAAATTCAACTAGCTCATCTGGTTATTGATCTAATATTATTCTAAATACTACGAGGATAAACAAGAACAAGGTATAGTTTTTTAAAATGATTATTGAGATATTAATTTTAAATTGCCGATGAAACATAGGCTTAGTCTTAGTCTTAGTGCTAGTACTAGTAGTTGATAAAAAAAATAAGTTGACAAGTCATCTGTTGATGAACATCAAGTCCCACCCACGTCTCAAATCTTGATGAATTGATAATATTTATACCACAAATAATTATATTGACTATATGTAGTGTAATTTGAAAGCTGCTAAACTTTTCACTAAAACTAAGTGCAGTTTTAGATATAATTTAAAACAATTTCTAGTTACAATGCATCATATAGCTTCAAGTTCCATTGTAAACAGTTCAATTTTTTAAATAATTTTCCAGTGTTGGTGATCATGGATTATTAATATTTATTAATATATATAATATTATATTTATTTGCTTATTTGAAGTGACATTGTTTCTATTTGGTGTAAAAATGAATATAGTTTCTAAAAAACACTACTTTATTACATTCTAGATAAAAATCTAAATTTTAGTGACTTTGAATGAGGTTTTTTTTAAATAAAACTTTATTTTCATTACAACAAAATCATATTATTTTATGGAAATAAGGTCAGGAGTCTGTGTTTCCTAAAAACATCATTCAATACCAAATAGGGTTGTTAGCGGCTAATCGGTTAGCCGTTTCTCAGTTTAGGGCCGGTCATCTTTATTCAGGACCGCTTAACAAAAATAAGAAAAAAAAATTAGCGGAAACGTAGTGAAAAAAACAAAACAAGCCGTAACGCGCCTCGCGCCTCTCCCTTTCGCTTTGTCACAGTGAGTAAAAGCGATACCACAATCCAGCTGACAAGTAGGTTGGCTAGTCTCCTAGCTGTAAGCGTGCGTACATGACACGTCATAGCCTTGCTTCACTGAAGTTCACAACTAATAGTACTAGCTACTGCTAAGGAATGATTTTTTTTTTTTAAATTTTAATTTGCTTAGTTATCGAGGCACTGTAACTGTACGAGAGCTAACACAGTGCGCGTTTGATGTCAACAACGGTCAAGGCTGAGGCTGTTTCTATTTATATTAATTATAGTCTGTTTCTTATAAAGACAAAGAAAGCTATAAAAGCATATGACCCCGTGACCTATCAGCATTTTCTGATCACCAGTTTATAGTCTGTTTCAGGCATTCAAAAAACATATCGGCGCACGCCGCTTAGTGAAGTACATGTACCTATATTACGATTGGTATTTGAAAGACGTAGCAAAGATACCAGGTGATTAATCGGCCCACAAATTTGAGTTTGGTCTTTTAGTGACAGTTTTCCTGCTAGTCAAAGGCATTTGATTACCACATTAATAGTACGGCGAGTGTTGCTCAAACCCTATTTGAACAGAAAAAACGGGGAGGGGAAACGTGTGCGCCGCAAAATTCAATTATTCTGGCGAGTTGGCGATTGAAAAGTAATGTGGTTTTTTAATAAATTCCATGTTATCATTGTTTACTCCATAGCTTTATAATTTTATTATTATTATTAATTTTAAAACGCTATTTGACTGAGCTGACCGGCATCACACACAAGAGAGGTAAACATGACGTCACAACGGAGGGGGTGAGGCGTTGGTTTTTTAAACTAATGAAAAATACCTCGCTAACTTTAACGAACAATTGAACCGGTCCTCTTATTTAGACCGGTGAACTACGAGTCCTCAAAATAAAATATTAAAAAAGACAATTAACCATCACAGTTTAATTAATTCTTTGGAATTTTTGTTTAAAAAATGCGTTGAATTGAGGGCAATGCGGAAAAGAGTTGAACGCAAGCGGGGGAAGCGGGCTTTGATGCCATCAGATGACGCCAGGCGACATCATTCTCTTGTTAGTTCTCAAAACATGGTGAAGTGGTGGTCGAGAGGTAGCGCTCTCGACTGTCACACTGATGGTCACGAGTTCGAATCCACACGAAAGTGAGGATTTGTTCTCGGGGCCTGAGGAGTCCCCGAGTCACCCAGCTCCGAATGGGTACCTAACTAGACAATAGTTAGGCGGCTGGGGTAATGCGTGGAACCCCTATAGCCGTGGCCTGTGACCGCTGCATCACTTGCCAACAGGTCATCTCTCATGGTCTGTGGACGCAATTATCTTCTGCATAGAAGGAGCGTCTGTTTATCTAAGATACACATTTTACAAACATAAGGGATATAAGAATGAGCGTTTAACCGATTAACCGGTCTTTTTTTTTAGCGGTTAGCCGGTCCTCAAAAAGGAGCGGTCTTAACAACCTTAATACCAAATATATCATTATCTGTTAAAAAATAAAAAAGTTATTAACATATTAAGATGGCATGGTTGCACGCGACAAATTTCCAAAATAGATAATTCTGTCAAAACGTGGAAAATAATTACGGAGAAAAAGAGTTAAGTCTATTTTTAGTCAAGGATTGGAAAATTATGTTGTATACAATTATTTCTTTAGTTCTTTTAATTCTATTTAGTCAAATATTGGGAAATTATGGTGTATACAATTATTTCTTTTAACTCTTTTTAGTAAAATGTTGGGAAATTAATTCAAATGCAAATATCCACTTACAAACTCAAAGTTGACATCATGGAAAGACATAAAACTTTTACTGTGTATGCGAAGGGGAACCACATAACCTTTTTGTTGTGAAAAAAGCCCTAAAATTCCATTTTCCCACATAATGTCATTCTACCTTGTATTGTAAAAGAACTTGATCTCCTCAATGAAGGATAAAACACATAATGTCATCTCTACCTTGTATTGTAAAAGAACTTGATCTCCTCAATGAAGGATAAAACACATAATGTCATCTCTACCTTCTATTGTAAAAGAACTTGATCTCCTCAATGAAGGATAAAACACATAATGTCATTTCTCTATTTTGTATTGTAAAAGAACTTGATCTCCTCAATGAAGGATAAACATTCAACTCAATAACTATAACAAGGTGGACAATATTTATGTCAATGGAATCCAAGTCCATATATCTGCATTACTAGAGCTAGCATAATTTACTAATAAATTGTCAAGTTTGCATTCATCTAGGAAAGAAATCAACATGTTACAATGTGCACCCAATAAAAGGGAGGGGGTTTATACAATATCTCTTTTCTTATAGTCTTAAATTTATGGTATGCTAATCTCATTTAGACTCGATAAGTTGTTTATTTTTTTTGTATGCTAAAATCTATGGTTGCTAATCTCATTGATATTCAATCATTTTTCAAGAAGTATTGATTCTTTCCTTAAGTTCATTTCTCTTGTTTCTGTCTCTAGACTGGTGATGGTGTCAATGATGCCCCTGCCCTGAAGAAAGCTGAAATTGGTATTGCCATGGGCTCTGGTACAGCTGTCGCCAAAAGTGCTTCAGATATCCTTTTTTTAATTTTTTAAAATGTATATCTTAATGAAAGTTGTAGAGCAGAGTTAAAATGGTTGTATTATTTATAATCATTCGCTTACACAGTTAATTTACAAAAAGTATCCCATGAGTAAATTAACTTTTAAGGGGGGTATTGCGTGCGTTGCTCTTTAGTCATAAAATCTTAGAGAGTAGAAACTTTTCATTTAGTGAGAGAAGCTTTATTAGTCCACTTCTGGAAATGTTGGTGTTTGCTTTTGCCAATGGTTCTGTGATAGTATTTACTGTTATTTTCTTTTTGAAGATTTCATTTTGCTAAACTTTACTGTCAAAAAAATTGTAAAAAAAAACATTCTTTCTGTAAGCTTATCCTAAAACATGAAGTCAGTAAGACAATAAAAATATTTCAGCAATTTTTAAAAATCCATTACCAATTGATCGCAATAAACGTGAAATCCTTACAAGACTAAGGCGTAAGTTTACAAAAAACCTTATGGGACTTAAATTAAATTCACTCTGTCTTGTTTGAGCAGGAAATCTGAATTTGAATCTGAGCTGAATTTGAAATGTCTGTTTTAACTTGTTTGTGGTCACCTTCATTGAAATGTGATGAAAGTGAGATCTTGTTCAATATCACAGAGATGTTATTGAGCCTATCTCATAATCCTCTTTCCCTTTCACCTACTTAACAAAAGCTGCAACTATGGCAAACCATCAAAAATGCAAGTAAAGTCCTCTGATTATAAAAGTACCCTTTGGTTTTTCAGTTTCCAGTGTATGGGGGCAAGTTTCACAAAAAGTTGGCTATGTCCCAAAGTGAATTAAGTTTTGTAAGATTTGATCTACAATCATTGTAATAAAATGTATGTAATAGGAAATATTAACATCTTCCTCTGATGTGGCTCATTGACCTGTAGAATAAAGTATAAAAATGCACAAGATTATAAAGTAAGTTGAGGGGTTTCATGGACCACAGACTACAAAACCCTGTGCTCAGACCATCAAGGTTTTTGTAGCCACTTCCTTGCTTCCTTGACTCTGCTGTACAGATGGTTTTGGCTGACGACAACTTTGCCACCATTGTTGCTGCTGTAGAGGAAGGACGTGCCATCTATAACAACATGAAACAGTTTATCCGTTACCTTATCTCATCCAACATTGGTGAAGTCGTCTGGTAAGTCTGGGTCACCTGCTAGTTAAAGAATTACCCAATGGACGATAAAGAAGTTTGTTAATTTGTTTGGTTTGTTTTAGTTAAACATTTTGTGGCACTTATTAAGTCCACCGTTGTCATCAAATGGTTGTTTCATTCTTAACTAAGGGCTTTCTCAAGCTAGGGGTAATTAGAGGGCATTAATTCAGCATACATGTCTAGTAGCCATTGTTGGGAGAGGGGGGAAAACACTTTGTCAGCCTAGTTACAAGAAAGTCTCCCATTTGGCTTGGGACTAAACAAAAGTAGTTACTAATCCAAGGCCTCAATTTAAAAAAGTAGACAGTGGTGCTAAATAACAGTTTTTGATTATCACCCTTTTTAGACTTACTTAGATATAGTTTTAATTAAAAATGTTTCCTTTTCTTTTAATTAACAATACACATTTTCTCCTAAAGTTTATAGTTTGGTATACTTTTATAGTAAGCCCAGGAACACAACATTTTTATTGTTTTTTTTTCGATTGCCAGTATTTTCTTGACTGCTGCCTTGGGCATTCCTGAAGCTTTGATTCCCGTCCAACTGCTGTGGGTTAACTTGGTCACAGACGGTATGCCCGCCACTGCTCTTGGCTTCAACCCACCTGATCTTGATATCATGAAGAAACCACCCCGCTCTCCCAAAGAAGGTCTCATTACAGGATGGTTGTTCTTCAGATACATGGCCATTGGCAGTAAGTATCCTTGTCTAAAGTGGAAATTGCTAGCTAGTAGTTATCAAAGGAAAGGTAGTTGGTTGGCTAATGTTCTGAACAATTTTATTGGGCCATTAAGGGAGGTGTAAGGAGGCACTCATGGCAAGCTGGTTTTGTTGCAAAGTATATTTTAATCAATTGGAAACAATGAAAAAATGTCTCAAAGACAAATACACTATCAGGATCTAACTCTTGTTCAACAAAATAATTTCATGAAGGTTTTGGAGTTGGAAATGAATCAGTTAAATTAAGCCTTTTAGAGATGGTTAGCTATGCATCACTCCTGTGTTTCAAGCTTTCTCATTTACTTGCCTGTCATGTGTGCAATACAACATGTATTAAAATAGCATCCTGTTTTAATTCTATGATTAATTCTGGTTGGCCAAATTTTAAAATTCAAATACTGACAATAAACACTGCCACAGCTTGACTTGGAGCAGTGGCAATGAAGAGCTAAAAAAATGGAGATGTTGCAATGTCCTGTTAGGTTAGGCTGGGCTGCAGTTCTAGAAATGCTGTATCTGGCCTGAAGACAGGAGGATGCCATCCTCCTATTTATGCATTGAATTCTGTGCCAGTAATATCAAAATTGAGAACTCCTCAAATTGTATTTTAAAAATGTTATTTTCAAGGTAAACAAAATGTATACTTTTTTCAGTAGATAAAATAAAGATTTTCATCGTACTTTCTTTGTCAACAGTTTACGTTGGTTGTGCTACAGTTGGAGCTGCTGCGTGGTGGTTTATGCTGTATGACAAAGGCCCCAAGTTGAACTATTATCAGCTGGTAATGTGACAATTTTTCAATAGAAATTTTTAAATGCTGTAACAAACCTGAACAACTTTTTTTACAACATAAAGCAAACTTAGCATAAAAATTTAACGGGCCACTTTAAATTTTATCTAATACAACTCCAAATGTTTGAAGTGCTATAAGAAGATGAAGGGATTGATCCATGTTGTATTGAAGTTTGTGTCGCTAGTAATATTATGAGGGGAGTTAATACTCTTTTCTTTTCTTTTTTTCTTTTTTTTTGGGGCCTTCCAGCTGTCATTATTCAAAGAAGTTGAAATTATTCTTAAATAGGCTGATGCTAAAACATTTTAAGGGGAGGTGCGGGTCAAAATTTGGCAAAAAATTACATTTTTAAGGATTTCTAGTTTTTGATTTATTTGGTTTCTAAAGCCATTTTTTAATATAAATCATATTAAAAATTTTATGATATTATATTAGAACATATTTTAAAATATTATTTTACTAACCCTATAAGGGGGTGTAAAGTCGTATTTTGATACTAAATACAGTATTTTTATGGTCTCCATTCAAGTACTTGAAATCATCCAACCCAATCGAAGGTGGTATCAGTGGAAAGCTGGATTTCTCTAGATTTAGATGAATATAAATTCCCGACCAATCAAAATTTACACAATCTTGCATTTGTTGATTCGCGTTCAAAAAATGACACTTTCTTGACCTACTTATGGGGTTTCCGCATTTCGTATGCATAACCCTTGACCTTTCAATAAACCAAGGATTTTGATTGGTTATTGCTGTGGAAATTACTTTAGACTACTTCCGTTTCTACGTAAACAAGAAAAAAAATGTTCGGATAAACTATTTTCATATAATAAAATTCAGAGTTTTGTGCTATAGCACAATGCTATTATATTAACACTAAAACTACTTTCTAATCGATCACTTTAGCGTGAAATACGTAAATATGAAGGTGGGTCTTGTATTCTCATCACTCGGTCTCAAACTAACTAAAACTTATAAAAATAGAAGTCTAAAGCGTCTTAGTACTCCTAGCGACACTAGCGTCCATTCCAATATAGTAATAATAAGAACATATAACGTTCATGTAATAAAAGCAAAATTAATAGCTACTGTCTACTGTGCTTAATTTTACCCAAATAATTTTNTAGTATTAGTATTTACTAGAGATAATAAGACTAAGACAAGATATGCATTGGACAGAATTAATAATCAATAAATAAAACTAGACCTAGATTGCTATTTAACTTTAACCCGTGCTCTTGCTAGGATACATCTGTAGATAGTACATAAAAGATAACCCTGACAAAAAAAGAACACCAACACAGGCCCAAGCCCAAGCACTTTCAATTTGAAAGTATTTATTGTGAATTCAATTCAATTTTATTGAAGTCAAAGTGTATAAATCTTAGTATTCGAAGTGTTAAAAAATAACTTAAGATCTACATTTATGTCTGCAATGAAAATTCAGCTTTGGGATTGAGACTATAAAGTAATTTTGAACTAAAAATGAAATAACTGCACGAAGCAGCGAAAATTACAGGCGGAGAGTAAAAGTAAAATACTTTGAAGGGACACTAAGGAAAAGATTAGAGGAGCTAGAAAGTAATGTGTAAGATCGAGCTTAAGCTACTCAATCATTTTATGTACAGTAATTATACAAAATAAAATTTTAATTTAATAATTTCTAGAAATTTTGTCGTTTTTTCAGTTTTCTCGCTTTCGATGTTTTTGATCACTTAAACCCTTATAACTTTTTAATTAATTGAGCAAATTACTCCATATTTTTTCTATGTGATCTTTAGACACAAATAAAGATTTGAATAACCTAACTTTTTGATAACTGCCTTACAAAGGAAAATACAGATAAAAATATATCCCATAACCCATAATTTTGACCTAAAAAATGGAGACCATTTTTGTGAATTTTTATTTTCTAAACTAGAGCATCTATTGAAAAGTCCCGTTATTCAAAGTTTTATAACATGATAAATTATATATATTTTAAATTTGAAAGCAATAACTATTAATTTAAAAAAGCCTTAGGGTTTTGAAATTTACCATAAAAAACAAAATGGCGGATGTTTATTTCAGTTTCCATGGAAACCAAAAAGTTTTTTGAAAAAAAAATTAGTGTAATTTATATCTATTGTTATACCCTATAAGAATATTTTATTTAAAATCACTCAGAACGTTATATACAAATTTTAGAATTTTGACCAGCACCTCCCCTTAAGTATTTAATGAACAATGGCTTATTAGTCAAGCATGAATACTTCCCCTTACGTGTACTTTATTTCCTTCTTATGATTTAAACTCTTAAAAAATAAACTTTATTTGGTTATTTGAAAAAAGATTTCACCAATAAAACTTGCCAAATCAATTTTTTAAAATCTTGATATTAAAAAAATTATTCTGCCTATTAATTTTCTCTATAAATTTGTATGCAGTTAAAAATGATTATCCTTGTCATCTGACTGTATCAGTTGATGTACTGATAACCAGTTTGTTAAATTCAAGAGTTAGGTCACAATGAAAATGTGCTGAGGCATTTTCTTTACATGAATATTCATTTCTCTTATCACATTATTTTTCCTTATACAAGAACCTTGTTTTTATTATTTTGTTATTTTAGGAAGACATTGTTAGTAATTTTGTATGGAAATAAAACCCATATAAAATTTATATAAGCATACAAACAAGAAGTTTTACCAGGAAAACACTGGCTTGCTGGTCAGACAAATTTTGGAAGTAATTATTTAAATGCTGTTAAATTTAAATCAACCGGGGGGGGGGGGGGGGGGG
>MUZC01004702.1:250776-261408 GCA_002072015.1 Radix auricularia | reverse complement strand
CTAAATTTAAAGCCATATTTTTTCTGCCCCTTCTAGATATTTAAGAAATGGCAACAAAAGAGAAGTGTTGTTTATACATTTAATGAAACTAATTTTAAATATTTGTCAACAGGATATTTCTTTGCTTTGAATGGTAAACTTCAGTTATTTATTTACAAAAGTTATTGATTTAAGCCACCCATGAATTGAATATTTTGCCTATTTAAAAAGATAGATTAATACCGAAGGTATATAATTGGCTTTGACCTGATAAATTTTTGCTTCAATTATCGTAAAGATATAATATTTATTATTTTAAAGTAATATACAAAGTGTTTTAATTCCCCCAAAATTTTGACATAAGAGATGTTAAAGAAAAATAAATGTGAAGAAAAAAAAATTAATTTCATGCTTTATTAGATAAACTTTGGTTGAGTTCATAACAGAGTAATTAAATGAGCCACATCACATGACCTATTCAAGTAGCCCTTCCTGACCCTCTTAGACCTTGCATGTCCCCAGACCCACCATATGCAGTGTCCAGCCGAGCCCAGGATGTTCAAGGGAGTCGACTGCAGTATTTTTCAGGCTCCTGAGCCCATGACAATGGCTCTGTCTGTTTTAGTAACCATTGAGATGCTCAATGCCCTCAACAGGTAACCCTCCCCATTCCTCTTGCAAACCTTCACTCTTCCCTCCCAACACCTCCTCTTCACCACTGGTCCACAGGTAACCCACCGCTATGTACAGTACCTGGTGCAACTCTTAGAATCTTCTATGTTGTACTCCAGTGTTGTTGTTGGTTTATTTTCAGCTCCAAACTCTATTTATTCACTGCATAGCTTAATCTAGTGTGATTCTTTTTTTTTTTTTAGTTCATTTCCTGATATAGTTTTATGTGTTTACTTTTCTAGTCTGGTTCTCATGTATTTTAACACTATTGTTAGCACTGACAGACAGTTGTAAAGGCAATGTTGTTTAGGTTGTTGGTGTCATTGTAGTTTTTACCACTTTTTTATTTTATATTTTCATGAAAACTTTAGTCCTAATAATTATCTTTTGAGTTCATTTATTCAGTCCTAGACACTTCTTGACAATTGATATCATTTCTGCAATAACTCCTGTGAAGTAAAAACTTGTAGAGAGAGAAGTTGAATCAGGCATCAATCATCATACTTAGTTGTTGTAGCTAGTTTTTGTAGTTTGGTGTCAGTGACCACACACATACCAACTCACCTGCTTGACCCTTAACCTCTCTAGGTCAGCTTCTTCTGTTGGTTCTTCCAAGGCTGGCTTTGTGATTTGAATCTCCCCCAGCAAAGCCCCCTCCTGAGGCTCTGTATTCAATCCTTGCTCTCAGACCTTGCGTCTCGCTGTGTTGCCACAAGCAGAGGCCGGCTGGCGCCAATTGCCGGGGTTGCCTGTTTTGTTTTGTTTATTTCTTGTCATGACTGATCGAAATGAGCTGTCCATCCCTCCCACAGACCCACCAGGCCCAGTGCTTGGCCCAGGATGAGATGTTTGCAGGCGTCGACTGCGGCGTGTTTACCCACCCCAAACCCATGACCATGTCCTTGTCAGTGCTGGTCGTCATCGAGATGCTCAATGCTCTCAACAGGTGAGGGGGGAGGGCAGTCGACTGATGGTGACATTCAGAGTGTGCTGAACCACTTCTGTCTATCTCTTTGCCCTGCCAGACATTGATATGACCGGTCATTTATCTCTTTATTTTAAACATCTTCTCTGGATGACCATGTTGTGGTGTTGGAATAACCAACATTTTGCCAGGAAGTCCAAGATTACACAGTCTTTCCCATGCAACTGTTCTTTTAGTAAATTTTTTTGGTTTTAAATTGAACATATCAATGTTTTTTGGGGCGGAGAAAGACCAAAAGTATGATGGATCAGGGATTGAATTGTGGAAATCTTAAAGCAAAATTGGACACTCCAGTAGTTATTGCAATGCTTTGACTTATCAGTATATCCATTAGCAGCTTATAGAATTTATTAAACATGTGACAATAACATAATTCCTTTTTGTAGTTGAGCCTTAATATCAGAATTATTTAATAAAAATAATCATTATAGCCACATGCCAAAGCTTATTTTTAATTTAAATCTACCTTCTAATCCCTAGAGTACTTAGTTAATTACTTAAAATATTCCACAATTCTACTGGTCCCTGATACTCCAGCAGGATTGGTTCACATCTAAGGTCTTAGACACAGGCCATGAGCAGTTGACATGTGTCTGAAACTTTGGACCAATGATGCAAGCAGGAAGTTTGTAACAAAACCTTGCACTCACTAGGACCCTAAGTAAGAATATTTTTCTTTTTTGTCCTCCATGGATTCTAAGCTCCTGAAAATTTAGCTAGTCCATGAGTGCAAGGGACTCGCGTCTTTGACAACCTTTTTTATTATTTTTTTTTCTCAAATTTAATATTTTCTTTCTTATGCCAACGCTTAAAGGGGAGCTGGTTTTTTTAAATATTTTGTTTATTGGTTTCATTTACTCTCATAAAATGGAGAGATAATAAAAAAGACAATAACGTAGACCAATATCTCTGTTCTACTGTATGATATATGTTTGTAATGTCAAAGTGCATCACCCCTGTTGCGGTAAAGTCAAGATTAAAGCCAGACATAAAGTAAAGTTACACCTTATTTTACAAGGCACAGTAGAAAAGCAGCTAAATTAACACTTAAAAAGAAGAAAAGAAAAAAAATAGAGATATAAAGGGCTAAGATTGACCTGTGCTGTCAACTTGCATGACTTGAATTATTCCTTGGTTTTAACGACATGACCATCCATGGTGTTTGCTTAACTGTACCGCACAGGGGGAGCCCAAGTTGGACGTTTTAGTTCTTTTTCTCCTTTAAATCATGGGGCTGGCCAAAGAAGCAATGTTGGTAAACCAAAGCTCCTGTTAGGAAATAAATATAGCAAGCTTTTTTTATTTTTAACTTGTACCATTTGGTGGTGTATAAAAAATGTTAAAACAACATTTATGCAACAGGGCTAGAATTAAAGATCAATTTTTAATTTCAACCACTTTAAAAAGATCTTATTATATTATGAGACTTGAATAAAAAGAACTTGTAGAACCCTGATTGCGGTAATTTTTTCATATATTTTATTATCTAGCATCCACACTTTGAATGGTCATGGCAGTTATTGGAATTGTATATTTATAGCAACAACAAAAAAATGGCTTAAATGAGGCAACCTTTTTTTCTATATGTAAAAAAAAAACCCACTAAAAACAATTCTTAGGAGTTTTGAATAAACTTCCTGTTCATATAATTCAACCCTGAACATAAAATAGCCAAAATACGTTACAGGATCGATAGAAAAAGGTTGAATAGATTTTTTTTTTTTAGTTAGTAAAAAATCAGTTCACTTATTTGTATAAAAAAGCATAAAAAAACGTCCAGCCAGCTCCCCCTGGTGTTGTATCATTAGAGAGAAATGACTTAGGTTGTACTGACGTTTTTGATTACAGCCTTCCTGCATGGCGTGTGGTCCTGTCACTCTCAGCTGTCTGCATCTACTAACCCCTGGCACCCTCATCTCATACAATAGCAATTGTAAACAATCAACCTAACCTAACCAAAGTTATCAACATTGTCCTTTGCAAGAAAGAAATCTTTTCAGGAAATAAAATAGCTTTTGAACAAATCATGATCAAGAAATAAACTACCAGCCACAGAATTTTGTCCAACACAAAACCTTTAGAATGTGACAAAAACTTTGAAGAAATTTTATAGTATAGCCTGATTGGCTGCTTTTGTCGCATTGTTGGCCTAATGATTTATTTTGGAAAGACATTCATTGCCATTCATTTTTACCCTGAGTACAAGCAACTGATTTGATCTTGCAAAGGACAATAATCTACACTTGCAAGGGACAATACCATACCCTCACAAGGGACAGCCTTCTACCCTCGCAATGGAAAGTTTGCTACCCTTGCAAGGGACAGTACTCTATCCTTGCAGTTGCAAACATTTAAATAATTTTAAAGACTATAATAATTTTTTTCCTTTGGCCGTTTTATAGTGCCCGTCACAATGTGTGAAAAAACTTGTCATTGTATGGTTTAGTTTCTGTCACAGCATCTCATCCCTGGTCAAAGTACTTGTGCCCATCCTCAACTTTTGAGAGCTAGGGATGGACCAGACAAGAGCTGGGCAACTCCTTGCCACCGAGCGTAGCTGTGTGTCATTGCACCTCTGACTGCTGGAGCATGAGCTGTAGCTTGACTAGTAGCGGCTGTTTTTCTGACTTGGCTTTCCCACAAAAATTGTCTTTAAATGTAGGGCTTTGAGGCCCGACAAATTCAGAAATTATATTTTATTATGTATCTACTCCTTTATTATTATTTTTTAAAAATCTATTACTAAAGTTGTTATTTTTCCAATTCTTTTAGTTATATACTGTTTAGGAAAATTAATTTAATCCTGTAACTAGCTAACAATTAAGTCACCAAAAACTTTTTTCTATGTTCTTATAAAGATATTCAATAGTATTGCCAGAGGTGTAAAAAAATCATTTGAAATAGCAGCTTGTAGTTTTAACATTTCAGTTATCAAGTTTGTGTAATCACATTAGCCTGTCCTCAGCTTGCTAACCACTAATTTTGTTTAAAGTTCTCTGCATGCTTGACATCTTCATGGACCCTTGTTCTATCAAAATATTTTTTTATTTGACCCAACTTCCAGATGAAAATCCAAATTTACAAATAATTTCAAAAGATATTTACCAAAACTTCAGAATATGCCATTGTTACTGTAATTCCCCCCTCATCTTCAATAATTATGCAGAATTATAATACATTTTACAATCACACCTTCAGAAAGATTGACCGTTTGAAAATAAGTGATTTTCTATTCTTTGTCAATTGGCACAATTTTTTGTTCTAAAATAAACCAAATATTGCAATGTATGAAAGTGAACTCTCTTCTCTAGCTAGAGCATGTCTTGTCAACTCAATAGGCATTTCATAATGACAAGCGAGACTAAAAAAAATTGTGGCTTTGGAATGAGACTTTAGTTGTAGTCATTGATGTGAGGCCATGGATGACAGGCTTGTAATACATTCATTATCCCAGAGACCGGATTTTTTGTTTCCTTTCTTAGCTTATATCCTTGTTTCTGTATTGTCTAGTTAGTTGACTGGCATGATGTTGTCAAAGTTGATGATCTGTTGTGCTAGGAGGAAATAGACTTTGTTAGTCAGTTAGTTCAGTTGGACAACATTATAAAACATAATCTTTCTGACTATTATTTTACCATTCAGTTGAGTTTCTGTGCTTCTAAATATGTACACATTAAAATTGTAAATATACTCTAATTTACTACTTACTCTTAATAAAAGTTTTAAAAATGATTTAAATTTTAAAGCTAAGCATTTTAACATTGTTAACCATAAGTCACACTGCATGTTAATAATATGTTAATGTAAAATTCATCGCCCTATCTTCTCCTATCTTCATTCTCCCACAAAAGTTATATTCTAGTTTTTATAAAATGTGTGCATACCTTTGTGTATTTCTTACCAGAGTTTCGTGAGTCCACGTTGTTGTTTTTCCATCTTCATCATCCATCTCTTAAAATGAATGTTGAACTTTTAGTCTATCCATTTAGATCAATTAGTTTATCAAGAGTTGTATTTATTGAACTTACTTCCCCCTGCCAGCTTGAGTGAAAACCAGTCTCTGCTCGTGATGCCCCCGTGGACAAACAAATGGTTGCTTGGAGCCATCACACTTTCCATGTGCCTGCACTTCTTCATTCTCTACGTGGACGTCATGTCTGTAAGTAGATTAGCCTGCACCACAACAGTTACATATTATTTATAGGTTTCACATATCCTGCATGGAATCTAGACATAAAATGGAGTTGCAGTTTATTGATTAAGCCCTTAATGAAGACCAATGTTTTTTAAAACTGTGGCTGCGCAGATATCTGAACGACACCGAGCAGCAGCTTAGAATTACTACAGAACAGTTTTAGAGTTACTGCGCAGCAAATTTTGTAAAATAATGCACAAAAAATGGATGCTGTGCAACTTTTCAAATGAGCTTCTTTACTATGCCTACGGACCAATGAACCTTAGAGTGACCATTGATGAAGACATGTCTCATGTTAACACTAGAGTGATTTAAGTGGCTGGTGTTCCATTCTCATAAATTCCAAGATTGTGATCCGGATTTCAAAACCTTTTAAATTCTTTATAGACAAGTAAAAACAGTACAATGGGGTTGAAATTTTTTAACCAAAGCAGCATAGCCAAGAGAAGTTAAATTCCTGAATTGTAATACTGAAATGGAGCATTACAAATGTACTAACAATTCCAGCAATCTCAGTGATTCTATTTTGTGTGTATCATCCTTAAATGATGTTCCCTTTGGTTTTCTATCCTGTAGCACTACCTACAAGGAAGGGAAAGAAAGCAAGGCCCTAGATATGATTGTATTCATATTATACTTTGTTGTCTTGAAACTGTGGTGGTTTAACTTTCATCTATCAAATGTGTCCCTTGTTTAGCTATAACAAGAAAAAGCTGGGCAACTTTCTTCATTCTTTTTTTTTTAAAGATGCATGAACTTTTAAAGCTAATTGTAACTGTTATTGAAGTCTGTTTACACATCTATGTGTCCCAACAGAGATTATCTGGTTTATTCATCTCTTGCAGGTTATCTTCCAAATCACTCCATTGAACCTTGAGGAATGGGTTGCTGTGATGAAGATCTCTATCCCTGTCATCTTACTGGATGAAACTCTTAAATTTGTCGCCCGCAAGTTCGCTGACGGTAAAAATCCACTGTACTCTTGTCATTGGTTAATTTTGGTCTGGGTGACTTATGTAGGTTGGGTGTATGCAACTCTTATAAATGTCTGAGGGACGCACACATTGTCCACAGCCCACCTCCCTCCACAGATTACAGAGTAGTTCAAATAACTGTCAGAGGATTTCTTAATAAGCTTCATTTCAACAGTGTTGTTAAACCTTTGGTCATTTATTTTAACCCGTGCTCAATTCTTGTGAGCCAGTCTTGGAAGAAAAATATATTTTAAGGACATTTGTCTTTTCCAACTAATTCTAAAAATAAAAATTTAAAAAAAGAAATATCCATTACCCTTTTTTTATTAAAGAAATGTTCCAAAAATTAGTCACACCTTATGGCTAATAAGTAATTTCATATTCTAATGCTTTTATTAATAACCTCATTATTTTTTTTTTAAATTCTCAGATGATATCTGAATACATTTTGTTTCTTATTTTCTGAAACCTTTGTAACTTTTGAAGCCCAATGTAATAATAAGTTAAGGGAAATTTATTTGGGAATCCTCTTGATAGACAGGCTAGCAAGAGAATGAAAGGAATACACTTGTTAATGAAATAGTTTGTATGGAATGCCACACATTTTTGTAGTTAGTTTGATTTAATGAGTTTTTTTAGGGTTATATTTTTTGTTTGTTTGTTGATAGAACAGATTGTTTTCATTCATCCAATCATCTTAATATCACATTTTTTAAAAAATGACAATATATCTTTAAACATGTAAGAAATTTTAACTGGCCCATTGTTTGATGCTCTCATAATTACCTCACCACTAGGATTGTGTAGTCTCTAGATACCCCCCCTCCCTTGTGTGTATGTGTGATTGCTCTTTTAGACAAACCATGGGACTTTGATCTTGTCAGCATGGAGTGAGGCCAACATGACCTTGACCCATTTAGAACTGTCTTTCCAGCCGAATCCCCCCCACACAACCAATCATTCCTACTGAGTTGTCAAATATTTTTTCTCACTACAGAATCTTTATATAGAAAAAAAATCGCTGTATTGCTATTTTTGAGTGTGCTGTTTATTTTCTGATAGCAGAAGATTGCTTTGCATTTTGATTGATTTTTCACACCCCAGCCCCTCTTTATTTTTCTTGTTAATTTTATTGCTTCCCACCAGTATGATGATTTAGCTATGTGGTCTGGTTTTCTCTAATATTTCAATTTCTGGTTTGGTCTCATATTGATTGAGTCCCTCAATAGTAAAAGCTAATAATTTAATCAAATAATGAACATATATTGTAAAAGAGAGACACATTAATCCAAGTAGATACATATATATATATATATTTTTTTTTTTCATTTCATGCTTGGATATCAGATATCTGTCCAATTTTAAATTCCTCAGTTTTGTATTTATAATTTTTTAAAATCATTTTTACTCACCAAGCATTTTATTAGTTAAATGTCAATGACACACTCATTACCTTATTTTTAAAAATTTGTAATTAAAAAAAGTAACTAACTAAAAAAAAATTAAATCATTATCCTTTTTGATATGTGTTGACATTGATGTATGTAAATAGTTAAGTTTTGCGCTGAGCGCTTCAGTCTTCTCCGAGACTTTATTTAAAATTTTGTTGTGTTAATTTAATAGAAATAATAAAATGTTCCAACACCAAATGCCAATGGAATCTAGTTAAATTGAAATTTTTTCTCCCATCTTGTTTGATCTGGACGTGCATTTGATAGTTTAAATTTTGAACAGCCAATCAAAAGCATTACAGTAACATGTTAGCTAACCAAGAAACATTAGTTCTTTTTGAACATTTCTAAACATAAATTTCCTTAGACTTTTAAAAGAACACAACAGGGAGATGTAAAAGATGTATAATTTTTTAAAACGGGTTTCTTTTTTGCAAGGGCATTGACATACAGTTAACAATAAAAAAACTGTGCTCAATGTTTTCCTTCTTTTATCTGTAGAGCTGAGCTTAAATCATCATCATCTGTTCTGAAACTGATTTTAGGCGGTGTTAACTACCGGGCTACTTGATAACAAATGCCAAACAAACAATATTTCAGCTCAAATCAGTCAAAACTATTACTTTGTAGTGCATTGGCTGGTAGGCGAAAGTAGTTTGTGTGTGCATGAATCTTTTGGGGAAGCAAATTCTGCATTCTGTATTTATCTATTTATTGTTCTGATGTGGTAACCAGCTGTGTGTGTGGGGAGGTCAATGATCTCTACGGGCATGTGTTCTGCCTCCTTCATTGTAGTACTTCTTGTGTAAGACACCAATGACCCCCTGGGGTTATCAGCTTCATACCAGTCACATCAGTCCCTAGATAAACCAGATATTTCTCATTATTTGTCATCAGTACAGAATAAAGACCAAAATATCATAGGCCACACAAATGTTACTTTATATCCAATCATATTATATCAGCTTCAGCTGAATGAATTGCCGTAAGTTGGGATTCTTAATATGTACACACATTTTTTAAAAAATAGGGACTGACAATTTTCTACATATTAATAATTATAAGGCTTATTTCAAGAAATGAAAGACAGCTCAACAATTCACAGAATAATTTAAATAAATTCAAAATGTCTAAAGAAATAGCTATACAGGGTCTAAAAAAAAAGTTACAATTATTTACATGAAATTTACGATTTAGCTCAACTCAATAGAGTTGATTTGCCTCACTCACATTGTTTTAAAAATCTGTCCGGGACAAGTTCTCTCAGCTGTTGATGTAACCCAATGTCACATTCCATTATGGGTCCATAAACGATCACCACATAGAACCGACATAAAAATATTCAGTTAGCCAACACACTGCCATCCTTTTAATCCTTGCACTAGTCCCAGCAGGATCAATCAGACCTGAAAGAAATAGAGCTGAACTCTATACAATTATTCTGGGTACAACATGGCTCTGTTATAAGCAAATGCCTTGCTGTATGACTGTGTGGTGTGTCAGTAGTTAGCTGGCTCAAGTGATGGAGTATCACTAACATGTGAATGACTTAATGGTCAGTGTTCAACATGGCCATGGTTTTTATTTTTATTTTTAGCTAGTCCTCTCCACACAATTGTGAAAAGTATTGGATTTGATCATTTTGTACAATAAAAAAAAAATTTTTGGTGTTCTTAACTGTCATGACTGTTAACATTTTGTCATTTTTAACATTTCTAAACTTGTAGCAGCAGAAAAAAAAACATTAGCTACTTGTTAAGTATTTGAAAAATTAATAGTAATGGGAAAATGAGGATTATTAAAGGGGCCTGTATTTTTTAAGATTTCCAATATAATATATATGATGATGTGATGTTTCTAGTAACCAAATTTCTGTATAGAAGTTGACCTTAAAAAATGTCATTCCCCCCCCCCCAAAGTATTGACACATTTTAATTTGAAACATTTTCCCATTACAGTTTTCTTGATTATAATATTACATTTAAAAACATGACCAGATTTTAATTGTGCATCCTCTGGCTATGATTAATGTTTAAACAATAAAAAGACTTGACTCCAACCAAATTGTTTGTGTGGTGTGTTTGAATTCCAACCCAGTCAGAGAATGTTCCCTTTAGTGCCTTGATATCATTGATTACGGGAAGGTGGAAACCTTTAGATTCAATGAATAGTTTGTTTGATGCTAAGTAGCCAGCCAGACTAATAAATAATCTGTTTTCCCCACTAACTTGCAGAAACTGTTAAGTAAAAAAACTGCTGAAAAGTTAAGATATATGCATTTTATTAGTCTACATGTGAGATTCATGCTGCTTTATTCATATTTGAAGAAAAAAAGACTGATGGAAGCGTGTGTGTGTGGGGGGGGGGGGGGGGGGG
>MUZC01004702.1:234644-250749 GCA_002072015.1 Radix auricularia | reverse complement strand
GGTAGAAACCTTGACAAGTTTTTCATACTTGTTAACTTGTAGCTTGCATATAATTTTGTTATGGGTATACATACATCTGTAGTTCAATCTAGAGATTGGTTTAGAAATATTATCTGGCGAAGGTCCAAATAAATGGGAAATGTTTTGGCACTGCTAATTAATATTTTAACTATTTTAATTAGATGTTGGCATTAGTAATAATAATTGCCTTTTCATTCTATAAAAATTCCCATATTTTAAATAAATTTAAAAGCCAGGAATGTTTTATTGTAATTTATATAAATGGACAACTTACAACACTCACAAAACTAATATTAGAAAGATAATTGTTAATTAAGGGAGGAGGGGGTAATTTTCTAATAAAGGTCAGAAAATGGCTTGGAAAAAGATATTGTATTTCATTCCATGGAAAATTATTTCAATATTTTTACTTTGGGCAAATTTGATGAGCTTGCTACCAGGCACTAGGAGACTGACAGTGAAAGCTGCTCAACTACAAATGTTCAACTTTTGAAGAACTCAGCTCGCCAAGGCAGACAATCCCGTTATGTACCTATTTTATTTCTTGCAGGCAAAAGGAGCCATTTCAGTGAATTTCACCAGCAATTTTATGTTATGGACATTAGTTATAAAAATGTTCTTGTTTTGTTTTTTTTTAAATCTTTTTTACCGTTATTTGCTTTTAAATTATATTGTTCAACAATTTTTATTTTCTGATCTTAAAATTAATATGTAAGTTTTTATTGAAATTTTGAACAAATTTTATTAAATCTCACAAAAAGAAACACAAAATTTCCTCCTTTTTCCTATCAAGGGATTTTTTTTTTTACAAGCCTTTGAAAGAAGCTAATTTTATAATCTTGAATTACTGCACTAAACATCACTGGAAGTTATGGTTTATCATGCTTCATTTAATCCTGCTAAATGTACTGTAAATAGCAGATATCCATAAAGTAAGATTTTTTTTTAAATCACATAACATTCAAGCTTGCCATGTTGAAATATTGCTAATTATTGATGGCATTCCAGCAGTTTTATTTATTTGTATCCTATACCCCAGTAACATTTTTAAAATGCATTTATTGTGCACATTTGAGCCTGGCAATTTTGTGTTGTTGTTGGCTGGTTGACTCCATTTTTCTCCTGTTGTATTTTTTGCCACAGTTAAATCCTAGCTCACAAAGACAAGAACGTGAAGGTAACACTAACAAATTAATTTTTTAGATATTTATCTATATTCAAATATTTTTCCACTTTCAAGAAATATATACCTTCCAATATCTTTTTTCTCATCATTTCCAAGCTTCACAAAAAAAAAAAGCTTTGAATTGACAGGTGTTGTTTCCCTTTTTTAGGAAGACTTGCTGATTAAAATTTAGCCTTTCTTCCCATAATTAAATATCTCAAGGTATCACTTTTAATGCATTCTCAGGTTTTAAAAAATTCAAAATTTCAATATGACAATGCAATTTTTTGTGAGTTGATAATATTGAAAATTTTATGACAAACTAACCGAGGAACTAATATAATTTCACAAAATATTTTGAATGTGAACTCTTTTAGGATGACTTATTACTAGAACAGATAAAGACATGACATATCTTAAAAATTGAAAAAAATTATCCAATAAATTTCCATGTGAAAATTTACAGCTGGTAAGATTGTTGAGTAGAGTCATTTCCCTCCATCCCCTACTTTTAAGTCAGCAAGTCTTTCTATCTTTCACACTGGCAAAGTTTTATACAGTAGAACTTTGATTACAAACCACTAACTTGTGGCTTACTTTCTGTTTGTTTGGTGGGGTGGGGTTATACACATGCTCTTCAGTTACTCAAGTCATTCTCGGTAATGTGTACTAACGCTTACTGCTTGACGTTCTCAGCCTGCTTCTCTCCCTTTGTGCAGTGATGTGGTCAGGTTTTAATACAAACTCACTTCCAGGGCATCAGGAACTATTCTTTCCGATATATATTCTTTCTCTATATTTGATATAGAGCAGAAGGCACCATACAGAAATAGTAATAATAACTTGATCATTTATATAGCGCTGTACCCCACCAAGTAGATGGGCTCACAACGCTTCACATAAAACTAGTTATACACGTATTATACAAAAATAAAGTAGTTCTAAAGATTTTTTCAATGTAGAAATACATATAACAACACATAATAACAATAAAACTAGTTACACACGTATATTAAAAAATATAGTAGTTCTCAGTATTTTTTTTTCAATGAAGAAATACATATAACAACACGTAATGACATTTAGTTTTCATAAGCTGTTTTTATTTAAAAATATTGGTTTTTAGGGGAAGTACTTGTAACCACTTACTGGCTACACTGCTGCAGTATTTACAGATTAACCTGGCATATTGGGACATTTTCAATGCCGGTGCTTAGTTCTAGATGCCTTCTGTAATCATATAATTCACTTTCATTTTGTTAAAGGTTTAAACCTTCCCCCCACTCACAATCTTTTTCCTTGTTTATTTCTGTTGTCATTATTTTGTAAAATGTCTCAGATATGGCATCTCAAAATTAATGTGGGAGTGTATTCTTTGTTCATCAATACATTTTAACTACTGAATTAGTTTATACTCATATTTATTAATGCAATTCTTATCTAAAAGATAAATTTTTCAAAAATATACATATTTCAAAATATTTTTTAAAAAGTGAGTATTTTTTAAGTTCTAAAATTTAACAAGAGAAAGGGGGAACAACTGGCTGTGACTTTGGAGATGTAATAACCAGACATAAATATTTATAAACAGCTCATTCATTAACTTTGGTATATCAACAAACATTTTTCTCATTTGGTCTTAATGCCTTTTCTAAATTATTTTTTTTAATAATAAAAAAAAAAATTAAATAAAAATAACACACATTATAATTTGGTTGCCATTTTTAGTTAAAAACCTGTTTACATATTGTACATATGTCACCAGTCATTAGGACTACCGTCATTGCCAAGTGAATAGCCCATTTTTGTTAAGCTCATGTTTCTTCATGTTGTCTGATAATGCTAAGGCATAATTAATACATGGCCAACAAACAGTATAGATATATAACATGCCTACTAAATACATGGCCAACAAAGGTAATAGGTACATAGTGACATAGTAAACCTACTGAATACACTGCCAACAAAGAATATAGGTACATATAAGATACCTACTTATTTCATTGTCAACAAAGGCTGTAGGTAATGCTAATTAACTATCTTATCTCGAACATTTCTTCAGCTAATGAACATTTACAATTTGCAGGCAGATTACCACAGTTGTGAAGAAAAATTCCAATCTTTCTATTAAAATGATATAAAGGCCCAGGAAGAAAAACGAGTTCATATTTGAAGCCAACTCATATGTAATATATATTATTAAAGAAAATGTTAACAGAAATATTGAAATAAAAATCAATTTCTTTTTTAAAAGTTACATAATTTTTATCTTAAATCTTTTATTTTTGAAAACATCAATTTCTGATCTCTATTTTATTCTGTGATCACCAATTAGAAATCTTTGGGATAATTAAGGCTCAATTAATTTTAAAATACATTACAAATATATAAACCTTAAAAAGCTTCTTAAAAATTGTATTTATTATTTTATTTTATGGGGAAAAAAACCTTCCTGGCAAGACTCCATCTGGCCAGTGTCATTAAGAATTAACCCCCAATATGAAATTAAATAAGTATTAAGTATAAGCTTTTCCGTCCTATTAATTAGGGGTAATATATGTTGGGGTAAACTAATATATTTTGGTGCCATGACCATGACACTATACTTCTAATGTCAGTTTACCCAGAGCTAAAAAGAAATATAGCTATCTTTAAATATCCTTTAGCGTTCATTTTAACATCTAGCTCTTCACCTAACATTGAAATTGAATATAAACAGCAGGTTAAAGTAATTCTCAAATGAGGTGTAGATCTACTTTGTAAACATAATGTTTAGATCCAAGGTAGATCTTCAATCATTTATATTTAACACCTAAATCTGCCCTACATTCATTCATAGAAAGAAATTATTAATGAATTTATAAAGCAATCCTTTCTTCATTACTTTAAACTTTAGAACTGGCTGCTGTATTTCCTACATTAATCACAGCTTAGAACTTTCAAGCTATCCACACATTTGTTTCTTGGCATGTCAAACTTGACCACATTGACTTCGGTATGTCCATACCATACATCTAAAGCATGGCGCAACCATTAATTGTTAATGATAATCTCTTTTGATTCAGCAAATGTGTGCATAAATTAACTCTTGCTTTCTAACTGACTTGAACTAATAAGTAGATTAGTCTGCTTTAGTCTTTTTTTTTTAAAAAGCTATTTTTGTAGTGATAAATGAGGCTATTGATTTGTAACAATGTGAGAGCCATGATAATGTTAGGTTCAGTTTCAAGTTGGCCATAGAAATTTATTAAGGATTTTTAATTTAAAAAATTTCTACTCTGATTGGTGCAGCTGACAAAAACTAACAACTAAAATATTTAGAGGACACATACTCATACATACAGTTAACTATTGTAATTTTAATAATTATTATTGTTCAGTCAGATAACATAGCATATCAGAAATTTATTATAATTTTTTTAATCAGATAATAATAACAGGTCACTGAATCATATCTATCAGTTAAACTATTGTTATTGCTATATCAAATAATAATAACCTAGGTCCCTGCAGCATATCTATCAGTTAAACTATTGTTATATTAGATAATATAACAAAATCACCTCTGAATTATATTATCTTATTAATAAATATGATACGTTAAGTTTACCATTATTTATTACTACACAGATAACTTTGCCGATCTGTTTGGAACAGTTGCTATTAATATATAATCCTAAATATCATTTTGGGGCAGACCAAAGGGCCTACGTTTTTAGACTATTATAATTAAAAGACTTGCTAGTGATAGTGACAGTGAGAAATGGAAAAATTCCCCTCTGGTATTTAGTGTGTGCTATCAGTAGTATCAGTATCAATGTATCAACAACACTCCATAAAAAAAGTTATACTTTGCAAAGACTTCTACAAAGTTTATATATATATATAAGTACAAGCTAGCATTTATTAACATAATAAAAAGTAGAATATTGAAAATTTCTTTACTTGAACTTGTAGTAACAGACCGATATTTAACCCGGACCCTATTCAGGCCCTTCTACCTACTTAACATCAACTGAGATGTGCCCCTGTTTTAGTTAAGCCATTAGAAACAGGTGTTTTTTTGTTTTTTTTTAATCTCTTCCACTCCCTTGGAGCGGTGGAACTTTCACTAATCTTATCCAAGTCCCAGTGCAAACCGATATGTCCGCAAACTAAATGTTAAACGATCTTTTGNCAATTCGGTGATGGTAAACACTGCCTGCTGTAATCCCGCTAATTAAAAAAAAAACCAACCCACCCCCTATCATTTCAACCAACACCATTCCCCGCACTTGCCTGCTCCACCTCTGTTCTTCCTACCTCCTATATCCCCTCCCTCCCTCCCTTTTCTCCTGCCAAGATCATCGTTGTAAGTCATTCATGAATTCAATCAGCTCAGGGTTCACTCACAATGTGTACTAACACCACCCTTCTCCCTCCCCCCACTCCACCATTGCTGCAAAATGTCCCCGCGCCTGCCTTCTGCGGATGGTGACTCCTTCTTTTTATCTCCATCCTTCTTTCAGATTACCCAGGATTCTTTTGAGCAAGGCACCAGGAACCAACACCGGCCAGTGTTAATACTTTCATCAATCCTAACCAACCAAATTTTTTTGTTAAAAAACCAACAAAAAAACAAAACGAAAAACTTAATAGTCAAATCTAAAAAAAAACCAAAAACAAACAACAAACCATTAACTGTTAACACAATGTGTTGAGATCAGACAAAACAGACATGTCCATCTTTTAGTCCACGCCCCCCCCCCCCCGACCACCATTACCCCCCATCACCTCACCCCCAAGCTATGATCAACTCAGTCCAGCGAGGGAAAAAAAGCCCCGTACGTACGCCTCTTCTTCTTTCGATGTTGCCATCCCTGCTGTCGCTGCTGCTGCTTGGCGCTTGCTGCTGTCGCGATGCCCACCAAAGTTGCGCTGATGTGGTCGTGCAGTACGAAGCAGTGGGCGCGGCACACTCACACACACCCCACAAGTTTTTTCTGACTTGATGTTCCCGGCTCCACAAGGCTTGTAGATTTATAGAGCAGCTAATTTAATGGACTGTGTGCGAGTGTGTGTGCTAGCTTTCTAAACAAGAGAAGAAAAAAGCAATTTATTCAATTTTTATAAAGAAATTAATAATAATAAAACAACGGAATTGTAATTTATTTTAATCTGCTTACGAGATTGTAGCTAGGCAGTTGTGTGTATTGTGCATTGAGAGCGTGTTTTAAGCTATGAGATTGAAGTTGAAGGGTGATCTACACGTGAGCAAGTAAATTACTTGCTCACTTCTATGGATTTCATTGACAGACACGCATGCTGGGGGTCAGAACACCAGCGTGCGTTGAATGAGCTGTTTTATTTACGTATATTTTTCGTTGTATACTGGTATGTTGCTGTGACCAGTTATTTAAACTTCTCCATTATTGTGTAAAACTACATCCCTGATTTCCCTTTTGTATGACTTCATATTAGGTGATTCTTAGGTGAAATAGAATTAACAATTTTTTAATGAACTTTTATTTCCCCTCAAATTAGATCGTGTATTATTTAATATTTGATTTAATGTTAATATAAATTTTTTAAGAAAGGTTTGTGTATAATTTATACTATAAACATAAGATAATATTGTTTAGAAATACTCTACATACCATTTGATGCAACCAATCAAAATGAGAAATTTTGAGTAACCTTTGAGATTTTTTTAATTCCTTGACCTATCTCTGGTTCCATGGAAAATATTTAAAAAATCAAGTGTCAGAGCATTTACTGAGTCGCACAAATGAAGCATAATTGTAATTATTTGTATTTAACTTAGATGTATAGGATATATATATATATATATTTAACATGTAAGTTTCATTATATTTATAACAAACCAGTGAAACTATTTGAATTATTTACTGTGTAAGATCTGACGATTTTGCGTATTGCCAGAAGTCTTTGTCATTTTTTAAAAAAAGATTATTTCCTTTGATTTTGATGTCCCTCATTCTCCCATGTTTTGTTTCTTTTCTTTTACTCGCGTTTTCCAGTGCCTGTCACCCGGGACGACGCCTACCGGCGGTTCAAGTAAAAAAACAAGTTGTCCCCCATTCCTCTCCCTTGTTTCGATCTGGGACAAGCCCAAGCAGTGTGGTGCTACCAAATTCTTTAAATTTAAAACTGGCATGTTTTAAGGTTTTTTGTTTGTAAATTTAAGAAAACATTGAAATTTTACTTCTTTATTTAGGTTTGGTCACCTCAAATACACTAAATGTTTTATATATTTTTAATTTAAAAAAAACTCATGTAAACAAAAAATTTATTTTTGTAACAACTGTTGGCGTTGGGATGAAAGAAAAATGATATCCACCAATTCCAGCCTATAATCTGTACCATGTCAGATGAGTGATAGTAAAATTAGTAATGCCGTTCGTGCTTGCTTGTGAAGTACAGTTGTAACGCTGAAATAAGTTTCTTTCACAACCAAAGTGCCATAATGTCAAAGTTGGTATACAGCTACAGTACAGGGCATTAATTTAATATTTAATTGTCACAGTCTAGAAGATCACAAATATTCAACTACCCAATCCTAACATGTCTATGTCATGTTCAAATTAGATGTCAGAGTAAGGGATTCTCTAACGTCATTGTTCTTTCTAGTTTTATACAGTTAATAAATCATTTAGTTACAAAAATTATTTGTAGATTCTTTCTTTAACCACTTTCTTTACATTGTTTAATAATTCATTGCAACAAGACAAATGTATTAAATAATAGTTGGTAAAACAGGGTTAGGACAATTTGGCTACACAACTATTTTTTGGCTGTTTTCTTTTTTGTTTTCTTTAAATATTCAAATTTCTTTTTATTAACTTCATTGTTTGTAAGCAGCCATGGCAGCATAGATTATGCCAAGTTGGTAGAATGTGTCATGTGAAAAACCGAGCCAGTTGCCATATTGATGATAATAATAGTGCAGGCATTTTATCCAACTGCCCTAGCTGAGATACACAAGAATTATTCAACTTAGCGATGCTTTAATTTATAGTGCTGCTAGTTAATGTATTAGATGTGCTGCTGTTTCCCCACCCCTCCACCCCCACCCTGAGAAGTGCCAGTGATATTGTATGTGAGTTTCTCCTCTTCACAAATTTTTTTTTTGTTCCACTCCTGCCTGCGTCAATGCTGAATCCAGCCACTGAGCCCCGCAGGCCAGCACAATGTGACTTGGCCAAACAATTTGGTAGCTGCTCATATTTCCTTTAGGACAAGCCACCGTCCTTGTGCAATCATGTTTCTGTGTAGATGCTGGAAGACTTGTCAACATTATGGCTGGGGGAGGATGGGTGGGGGTTTGGGTTCCTTTCATTGCCGTTTCAGGTCAGACTTGTACATACAAAATGTTTTTTTTTTTTGTTTTTTTAAATAAAAAAACATCTTTCTTAAAATTTTCTTTCATTTCATACAAGTTTTTAAAGATCCATATTAATAATTAAATATTATTTTTTTATGATATTTAACTCATACCTGATTGAATTAATGAGCAGAAGTGCTCTTCATTAAATTTTTAAAATATTTTTTTTCTTTTAAATTTTGAGATTTTTATCAAGTGCAAAACTGGGATTTTTTTATGAATGAGAAAGTTCTGCCAGATTGATACTGATAGACTACGATTTTGACATTTGACCACCCCACTTATTAGAAGCATTTATTGGAAGAATGAAAATTGTCAATTTGTTTGACTGTAAGAAAATATTTCTTCATTCAATAAAAATTTAGGGACAAGATCTGATAATTTATTTTAAAGAGACCATTTGTGATCTATTTATTATTGAAATCAGGAAGTAGATTTTTTTATTTGTGTGTGTTTCGACAGAAATCAAAATTGTTAATTTTTCTATGCAAATGACTAAGAAGAAGGAGAGCCTGATGTTTGTTGTTGAATGTCTGGTAGCGACAGCCATGAGGAGAGACACATGATCCCTAAAGACGGTGCGGTTATTTATATTCACAAATTATTGTGTGTTTCTAAATTTGAATGCAATGCCAGAGTAGTTAGGACAGTTTGTCTTTAATTTTAAATAAATCTGTTTTTATTGTTATATGTCATCCATCCTTTGAGCCCCCCAACTCCTGTGTACCCCATGGTAATTGATTTAGAATTTCTCTTTTTCTCAACTCTACACCACCAACCTGTGGTAAAAAAAAATTATACTTGACAAAATCTTTTTTATATTTTCATCTTGAGCCAAACAATGTGTATTTATCATTTTCTCCCCTGAGTGTTTTGTCCTTTCTTCGGATCCGAATAAAAAAAAAAGAAGTCAAAAACCATGAAAAAAAATGTCAACCTTTGCTGAGGTTGTCCTGTGTGTACAGTCCTCAATAGCCATGTGTTTATACTCTAGCGATTTTAACATGTTGTTTCAAGATTAAAATCTAGAACAGTTGGTGACCATTGTTTTTTTTTCTTTCTTTAAAGTCACATGTCTATCTAGCTTATTTGTTGAATGTTTCAATTCTGTTTGTTTCAGTTTGTCCATTTTTGTTTGACTGTCTTATTTTTCTTGATGTCTATACGATGTTTTTAATTGAGCAGTGGGTCAAAAACAGTTACACCCTAGAAGGCAAAAACTCAGGCTATAATTATTGAGGTTTGTATTTTACACCACCACTATACACAGATGCAATTTTAAACAGAAGTGTATGGAAGTGGAAGGGCTTTAAAGCAGTTGCATATGTAACTTACAAAGGATATTTTCATATTATATGAAGCAGCCTACATAGAGCAGTGGCAAATACATTGGATTAGTATTGTATAAATCAGCAGTGGCATGTGAAGTTGCACAATCTTGGGATAATCTCTTGTTTACTTAAACTTAAACACTTCCACCATGTCAGTATCAATATCATATTCTGTCATGTGGTGCCATTCCTTGAGGATTTTACCCAATAATTCAAATATCCCATGTCAGATACAAATATCATAAAGTATTATAAACGCAATTTCTAAAAAGAAATTTAAAGTTTTTTTTATATACTTAGGAACACCAGATATCTTTGTTAAATGGTTAAACTGCACTTTCACCTGTTTATAAGATGTTCATATGAAGAAGCAAGTGTAATAACAATAGCTCTTTTTAATCATTATGAATTATATTTGGTGCAAAACGTATGATCTTGTTATATACTTTTAAAAAGACATAATAATAAGAAATGGAAACTTATATTGTGCTATTTTCAGCCATATAAAATCACACAAAGCAAAGCTTTAATTAAGTAAGCTAATGAAGAGTTAAAACAAAACAAAATTGATAATAAATGAAATGAAACTTTATTTGCATTTAAGACAGCTTAATAAAGATGTAAGAATGATTTAAGACAGCTTAACAAAGATGTAAGGATGATTTAAGACAGCTTAACAAAGATGTAAGGATGATTTAAGACAGCTTAATAAAGATGTGAGGATGATTTAAGACAGCTTAACAAAGTTGTAAGGATGATTTAAGACAGCTTAACAAAGATGTAAGGATGATTTAAGACAGCTTAATAAAGATGTGAGGATGATTTAAGACAGCTTAATAATGATGTAAGGATGATTTTAGACAGCTTAATAAAGATGTGAGGATGATTTAAGACAGCTTAATAAAGATGTGAGGATGATTTAAGACAGCTTAATAAAGATGTGAGGATGATTTAAGACAGCTTAATAAAGATGTAAGGATGATTTAAGACAGCTTAATAAAGATGTGAGGATGATTTAAGGGAGCTTAATAAAGTTGTAGGGAATAGCAAGAGGTAAAGTTAGTGAGATAGTTAGAAGGATGAGATATATGAGGATTAAAATAATTTTAATGAATATTTTATGGATAAAAAGAGAACCCTCCTCATAAAAATGTGAAGGATTATAGATGGGAGACAATCAGGTTTGTTATAGATGTCTAAGGGTGAAAGAGTGAATCAAAAATTAAGTCTTGACAATAGTAACTACTGCAAAGTACTCTAGTTAGTTATTTTAAATGTTTTATTATGAGGATTCAACAACATACAAACAAAAAATGCATATAATTTTGTAAGCTATGAGCTTTAAAAATATCCATTGAACAAATAAAATAGTAAATAAACACATTTTGTGGTTGAAAAAACAAGACAAATTCAATTTCAGCACCAATAAAAATAAAATATACCCTAACATATCCATAACCATTGTCTAGAGTGATCTTTTATAAAGCTACATTCAAGTTAATAACTAACTACATCAAGGGTCCTTATTCTTTAAGGCTATTGCCAGCAGCAGAATTTTAATCTTTTTAAACAAGTTTTTTAACTTTAGTGCAGCATTTTTTTTTTAATTCATAAAATATTTGTTTAACAGTTACATCAGAGAATGATGTCTGTAACTGTAAGACTTACAACACATTGTAAAAATAGTACCACACTATACAAATTATAGGGTTTTCCAAAGTTTTTTTTTTTTTGTGTTTGTTAAAATTATAAATTAATAGTATAAATCGTGGCATTAAAAACTAAAAACATTACAATATACGAAAAATAAGCAAACCAGATGTGAATAAATTCATCATTTAGCCAGACATCAAGCAGAAATGTATATAAATCCCATGGCAACATTCAAATTTAAAAGCATATAGATTTAATAACAAATTTGCATATAAATAAACCACTGTTGAATAAGATTAAGATACTAAGAAGACACATTTGTTATACATGTAGAAATAAAAGCTTTTACAATTAGAGGAATATCTCTAATATTTTCACAACCATTGTTCTGTAGTATATATCACACAATAGAGAACAAAAATTAAAATACATTTTGAAATTCCTTCTACTTCTATATAATATAAATTATAATATTTTTATATTTAAAAAATTTTTTTTAAAAAGGGTTTGAAATCTCATATTAATAATATTATATAAAGTGGTATATATTTTAAAAATTTACATAATTATTTTTTTACCAAGGTAAAGATAAATGATTACCCCAATGAAGAAAATGGAAGATGATGAGATGTTTAAAACAAAACTTGCTTCTACTTCTAGTAAAAAAAACTATGCCCTCAATCTCTGCAATTTCTCTCATTTATATTTATAAAATATCAAAAGTATTGTCCATACGCCCAATATTTTCTGTCAAACTTTCATCATTTAAAAAAAAAATGCAACAATGTGAAAAGGCTAAAGAAAAATTAAAAATGTATTGGGAATAGGAAAAACAAATGAAATCTTTCACTGTATTTTGAAAGTGGGGACTAAAACTTGATTGAATAGCTGGATGGTGATGGTGTGAATACAAAGTTTGTAATGGAAGGTGTGAGTGTGAGAACATTTTGAAAGGCAGTTTTTGTAAGGTGGAATCACAGCAGGCTGATCTCTGCCCGGTCCTTGACAAAGCTGTAAGTAAAAGTTGAAAGTTTTTTAAAAAGTTCCAAACAAAATGGTTCTGAATAAAAAGCATTATATAATATTATATTTTTTAGGAAAGGAAGGAACTGCTACAAAATAATTTTAGTTATTGACATTATGACTGGAAATTAGAATAAACCATTTTACAAAAAAATGAGTATTGTTTGAACCAGTGGTTGGTCAGAACAAGATTTGTTTCCAATCATGGTTTGAGAATACCTGGTTCACAAAAGTTAACTTAAAATTTCATCATGACTTATTTGCAGTTCAAGAAAGACAAAGTCCTTCTAGGATGTTGACAATTTATACTTCATATTATTTTATCATGTCATTTCATATCAAATTAGAAGTAAAGAAGAGTTAAGGATCCTTAATAAATGATATTTCAAAATTTCTGGGAATTGCAAACTAATCTATTTTCATAATTAACATAAGAAATATTAGGTCTTCTATTTACCATTCTTCAGTTTAAAAAAAACAACACTACATTTATACTTAATACTCTTTTAAATGCCAACTAAATTATCTGAACCCTGGTAGTAGTTATGGAATTGTTTATATCATTGTGTTGCAGTGTTTACAACACTAGCCCTGCTGCTGACCCACCTATTTACAAAATGAACACTCCATCAAATTTTGTTGTTCATTTTTCGTCTTCTCCATCTTTGATATTGCTAGCACCATTTGTCGTCACTCCTGCTGCTGCCAGGATCTCTGGATCTGCTCCAGACAGTACATCAACATCTACCACTTTGAAAAGAAAAGGACATCAATGAAAATATTACCATTATCACACAATACTGTACGGATCATGTAATTAAGGACACAATTAGTCCTAAGACTTGATACCTTACAGACACTGCTCTAAATACTGATACTAAGATGCTTCCTGAATGCCTTTAAATTTTAAAAGAGTTACAAATGCTCAAAGTTTTTGAGTAGTATGAATCCAAGACAAAAATTGTTCTTGTGTGGGCTTACTTGGTACATTCGCATGCTGTCTTAACATCATGATCATCTCAGCCATCAGAGAAACATAATCTTCCTGGGGGGGAACAATGACAATAGAAATAACTTTTAAAAATTAAAGAAATAATTTTGAAAAGAAATTGTGACAGAAGTCCAAATACTGTCCCAACTGATGAGATTTCTTTTTCAATTTGATTTTTAATAAATATTTCTAAAAAAATAAGTGTCCCAAAAAATGTGTTACAAGAAAAATTTCATGCATTTTTAAAACAAAGTAGTTACTACTTAATTACAGTTATTAAAAAAATGTCTTCTCATCAGTGGGTGCCTATTTTATAAATTTAGATAAAGCCTAAACAATTTCAGATTTTGTATAGAAGTAGAAGGTAAATTTGAATTGATCAATAGGCTTTTGACATTAAGTAACTTTATTAAGCTTCCCCTAGGCATATATTTTGCACTGCCTGTTAATTGTTTAGATTTCAATCATGTGTTATCAGAGTCCGGTGTAAAAATTCAGAAAACTGGCCTTAGACTTAGAAAAATGTCTTATCCCCATTCATGATAATCATAGATGTAAGCATGTATGCAATATCTATAATGGTTATCCTAAAATTCTGGGTGATAGAATAGTCGTTTATGTCACATTATTAAATAACATCACCTATGAACTCTTAAATTATCATGCCAATGTTAATTTTCCAAAAAAGCTGAATTAAAGTTTAAACATTCATAAATCATATTTATTAGAAGCTAAACAGCTTTATTTCTTTTTTCTTTCTTACACTAAGTACTACAGTGTTAGTTTAGGGCTTGCCTCATCATCTAGGCGGTGTCATAAAATATTTTTTAACTTGGGTCATGCCTCCACCCTTGTCTTACCCTGCTCCTGCTATCCCCACCNCCCCCCCCCCCCCCCCCCCCCCCAAAGAAACAAATCTTAGTTCTACATTCACTCATCTGCTATTCAATGAAGAAACCTACCCTAGTCTTGGACTTGCTGAATACAAATTCTTCAAGCTCTTTGCTAGAGTTTTGTGCCAAAAATTTTTCAACTGGATCTTCTGAGTTGACCCGTGGTTTTGTATTGAGACGAACAGAATCTCTTTCAAAAAATAATAATAATAATAATAATAATAATAATATTGCTGTTTCACATTCTTAAAAAACAAAAAGCAGCTATAATAAAAACTGTCAAAGGAAATAAAATAAATAATTTACATGTAAGAACTTCATTAATTAATTTGGAATTAATGAAAAACAGGTATCAAAATCCTTTTTTTTTCCCTACATTAAAAATTCTAAATAGGCCACACGTGTTTTTCTGGCAGAAGACAAAGAAGTAGAGAAAGAATTCAATAATGAATCGCTTCTTTTCATTCCTGAGTGTTCATTCAGTTTCTTTTTAAACTTGTACTTACATTACAAGTACAAGTTGTACAATTCAATGAACGGGAAAATAAAATGGATTATCTAATTTATAATATAATATTAATTTAAATTAAAAGATTCATGACACCAGTATTAAAATTAAACAGTAGTAGTATTAGTCTTAAGTAGTCTGAATTTGTAATTATTTTGATTAAGGATTAATCATCCATACTAGAATATAACTAAATATTCTTTTTAGTACTTAATGATAAATGACTAATTTATATTTGGTTTATATTTATAGTTCATACTTTCTGCCTTTTTAATTATGAAAAGTATGTCTTTTGTTACGGCACGGTAACTAGAACAATGACATCACGATTTATTTTCCGTGTTTACGCTAATGACTCAGAGTCTGAGTACTTCGTGTGTTCATTGCCCGTCATGGCATTCACGGAATTGATGAGACCGGTCGATAGCTTTCACCCATTAACCGTGTCTACTTTTATTTCTTTTATCGATCAGAATTGCCTTTTGCAGAATGATGAATGCAAAATATCAATACGTTGAACGTTTTGTTTTTTTTTCGAATCAAAATGAGAATGGAACTGAATAGATAATTAAATTTAACAATTTGTAAAGAATTGAATTTTAATATTCAAAATTGAACGAATTAAAATAAAATGTGTCAAGTCGTAAAAAAAAAAAAATTTGAAGAGGAAAAAATGATTAAGACTTACTAACTTTAAAATATAACGTGTCTCCGTTAATATTAATAGGGCTAGGGCTACCCAAGAAAAACGTCAATGACCTTGAAACGAAGGTGAGTACCATTTTCAGTCCAATTCCACATACTTGTTTTTATTTGCCCATTTTCGAAACTTAATCTTAATCTCATACTCTTATCATTTTTTTTCCAATTTCAGGTTAGCTGTGCTGTAGCTTTTAATTATAAACAAAAACAGGCGACGATGTCCATGCATGCAATGTATTACTGTTTATTTTAATACTAGATTGTGCCAGGCGCCATGGCGCCTGCGGCGCCCCCGTTTTTTGGGCGCCTACGGCGCTAACCTTTTTTTTAAAAACCAACTAACTTGTCCTTTTTTGATAAATACGAATTATTAAACTTTATGAAATGTACGCAAAGTATTTATTTAATAATAATAATAGGGGTTGTATTTTGCG
>MUZC01004702.1:215545-227660 GCA_002072015.1 Radix auricularia | reverse complement strand
AAAGGTTGGCGCCGTAGGCGCCCAAAAAACGGGGGCGCCGCAGGCGCCACGGCGCCTGGCACAATCTAGTATATTAATAGTTCTGGATGGCATGGAATAAATATGCGTTATTTTCAAAATTGAAAGGGTGCTTAGACTTAGACTTTACCCAGAACAGAGAGGCGACACTGTCTACCTACAGAGGTTTGTCACTAGCCACTCTGTCCCACAACCCAAAAATACACACATTACACGTGTAGGCTATGCTTAGTAACTTACATCTGTGCTACACATCTCTCTCTGAAAACATCAGACGTCCAGTTAGTCATGAACTGTTCAGCAAGACCGGCGACCATGTCACTTCTCTCCATCGTTGATTTTTAAGAAGAAAATTTACTGTGTGGTTTCACCGTTCAGGTATCTGGTTTCTGGGAGTCTGCGTGCGTTCCTTCACTAAACAAAATCAATGATTCTGCCACGGTATGTGAGCTTGAGTTGTCTCCCTGCTTTTTGGACTTAACTCCCTTGACTCTGCAGACGTCTAAAAAAGGCAATAAAATAAACAAGTTGAACGTATGATGAGGACAGTGGTAGAATTTGGTTGTGGTTTGTAGGGGGACTTTGACCTACTTTCAAATGTCTTTTTCTTTATGTGCGCGTCCGCTTTGTTCAGTTGTAAATAAGTATAGAAATAAATAAATAAGGTTTGAATTAGATCTTCATAAATCATATTTTTATTTCTGCTGGTCGACCCCCCCCCCCCGGTATACGGTTGATATCGGACGCAAACAGTGGCGGTAGCTAGGTTTAGTTACACTTAGTGTCATTTATAGGTAAAGTTACTCTCAGTGGCGTGTCTGTTAGGTTAGGTTACACTATGTAATCTTTGTATACAATGAAAGTATAACTAACAATGCGCGTGCCTTTTCAATGACGCACCGCGTCTAGGAATTAAGGTTATCATTTTGAGACATATTGATGGAGGCTTTAAATAAATGTAAATTATAAACTTAGCATTGACGTAATTTACTAACCATGTCATTGCCGCATCTGGTATCGAGCTTAAATTAATTACTGAACTTAAAAAATAGCAAGGCAGCAGTGGCTTACAAAACAAAAATAATTTACTTAAACCGGTATGTGCAAATGACCATGACGAATGACCCCTGTTGCGGTTGAAAGATAAAAGTTGGCAAGCGGAGTGGGATGAAAAGAAAAAAAAAGTGGGGGAGGGGGTAGTGGCAACAATGATTCTTGCGTTCAGTTGCTTTGTTTCTTCACAGAATAACATATGTTTGTAGTGTACTGGTTATCAAGTCGGCCTTGCACGCGGAAAGTCATGGGTTCAAGCCCCAGAGGGAACAAATTTTTTTTAAATATTTTTTTTTCTGCCCGTTCTTTTCCCAATTTTTTGAGAACATGACAAACCCTAGGGTCGGCAAATCACAGTTTATGGTTAGCAAGGGATGGTCGTAAAAGGGTGAGGGACAGGCATGTAACACCACGTTTACTCGCTTTTTCTCCATTACTTCGTGCTGCTGATTGTGTCCGTTCTCTCCCCCCTCGCCCCCGTTCTTGCACTGTCTATGATGAGCGTAACTGCCGCGTATGCTACGCCGCGGATCGTATCCTGTAAAATATCAAATAAGTAATTTTCTGACAACCGCATACAGGTGAAAGAAGAGCGCTGTTTGTCCACTCTAATTTCTATCACATGGGGCGACACCGCGTACAAGAGGACCAAAGTACAGGGCATTCTAACGGCCAGGAAATGACTGTGGTGGGTTGGATGCCAAGGTTTTGGGGGGGGGGAGGAGGATGGAGCTGACAGTAGACCGCTCAAATGTCAAAGGATGGGGAAAATGTGAGTGTGTGGTACGGGAAGTCTCTAAATTGTACAGACGTGAAAGTGAAATCCAATTTTGATGTGTTGGTGTTTTGTCCCGTTGGCAACATCCAGGAACGACAACCCCGTAAAATTGTGCCGATACTCTTTGAGGTTAACGAATTATCTCCCGTGCACCGCAGACCTGATTTATAAATTATTCACATCACATCCCTCCCTCATCTCGAATACTAACGATTCGCGGTTTTCGGGGAAATTAGAGTGGGGTGGGGTGGGTGGCCAGGAAAGAATGGGAACAGGGTTCCTTCTTCTTCTTCTTCGTTCTCAATATTGAATATTCAGTTTTGCGTGCCACGAGTTTTGCGCCAATTGGCCCGTGGTCTCCGACTTCAGCCTGCTGTATTTTCTGAATTTGCTTCCATAGCCTTTGGTCAGCCAAGACCATCTGCAAGGTAGCATTTGTTTTTTGGCAAGTGATGCAGCGTTCACATGCCACGGCTAAGGGTTCCACGCATTACCCCGCCGCCTTTCACCCACTTGGAGCTGGGTGGAACTCGGGGTCACCCTAGGCCCCGGGAACAAGTCCTTGGCTTCCCATGGATTCGAACTCGTGACTATCGGAACGACAGTCGAGCGCGCTTGCAACTCGACTACCGCGGCCCCTGAGGGTTCCTTTATTTATCATATTTTTTAAAATGTTTTTATTACAAACCCTCGTAACGAACTTTATAAAAGACTAGATACACCCCGCGGCGTAGCATACGCCACAGACTTGCTCATGGATGGTGCAAAGAAACGAGGGAAAGAACAGACACAGACTACAGCACAAAGAAATCAAAACAACATGAATGAACGTCAGCGGGGGGGNGGGGGGGGGGGGGGGGGGGGGGGGAACCATCGATGCATTGTTAGACGCGAGACATTTGCACTGCGGTTATTTACTTTGCCACCACCCTAGCTTGTTAACCATTTTCACACACACACACAAAAAAGGGGGGGGGGGGTAAAGAACGGGCACAAAAAACACATTTTAAAAATGTATGTTTTCGCTGGGGCTTGAATCCAGGACCTTCCGCGTTTAAGGCGGGCGTGGTAACCACTAACTACGAATCACGTAATGCTGTGAAAGAACAATGCAAGATTTCTCTCAATGGCTCTGGATTTCACCGCAGCTAAGTTTGTATATCTTTATATTCGTTTTATTTGTGTACGTTGAAGAAAGCTCTATGCTGAAACGTTAACTGTTTTCTTACGTCCTGTCAGGCTCATTTACACTTATACACTGTTAACATGTCACCCATCCATTGAACACAAGAACCATTGTTGGTCTCGAGACATTCCCCCCTCTCAATCACCCCCGCTTGCGAACTGTAAACTGATTAGTCGTCATTCTTTTTTTACCCCAACATATTCGCTCTTACTTTGGTGAATTATCTATATATAATTACGTCGTAAAATTGAAATTGAAACTTTTGGTTTTTTACCCGTCATCAAGTTCTCAAAATAAATAAATAAATAAGCTGTATCTATAATTATAAACCTCTACTGACCACCACCAACAAGAATTTGGTCGTTTGTATAACCCCAGATTTACCTCTCTCAGAGGATGAAAGATCTCTTCTCTCTAAGGGACTTAAATTCATTCCCCTTACACCATCATGCGACCGTTTACAACTTCAAAGTGATTATCAACGTTTTTTCCGTGCTCTCAGGCTTCAGTTCCATTTTGCCGAGAATAACAACACCCCTCCCGAGGATGAATTGTTTCCATTTCATAAACAAAGAAAATCCACATGGACTCCACCACCTGGTCAATCCAAGGCTCTGGACTTGTATATCAAGAACACCGAGAATGAAATTAAAAACCTATGTTACCCCGACTCCGTCACTCTAACCTGTCCAAAGTTGAGTTGAAAGCTTTATCTCTATTACGCAGCCGGAAAGATATTGTCATCAAACCGGCAGACAAAGGTGGAGCCGTCGTTGTGTGGGATAGGGATTTATACATCAAAGAAGCCCAGAGACAACTGGACGATACCCAGTTCTACCATAAAAGAACTACGGATCCCATCTTAAAACATAACACCACTGTCAAGAAAACCATTCACGAGTTGATCACTGAATGCGCTCTCCCCAAATCAGCATCTAGGATGCACATCTTTGACAGTGACTTGGGTAAGCCTTCTTTTTATCTGCTTCCCAAAATTCACAAGGATGGCAACCCTGGTAGACCCATTGTCTCAGCTTGTTCGTGTCCAGCTAAACCATTTCTGAATTCCTTGATGGTGTCTTCCAACCCATAGTGGCATCACTCCCTGTATACATTAAAGATACCAACCATGCCTTAATGACATTCGAGTCACTCACCATCACTCCAGACACAAAACATTATCTATTCCTCCTTGATGTATCTTCCCTTTATACATCTATTCCCCCACAATGATGGCCTTCTGGCTGTGCAATATTTTTTGGACAGGCAACCTCAACCCAGTATACCCACACACGCCTTACTACGGCTGGCTGAATTAGTTCTAACCCTCAACTCGTTTGAGTTTAATGACCAGTTCTTTGACCAAATCAGTGGGGTCGCTATGGGGGGAAAAAAGGGACCAAGCTATGCTTGTTTGTTTATGGGCCACTTTAAACACAGAGTGGAACAGGAATACACTGGTCGCCTCCCTGAATTCTACAAGAGGTACATAGATGACGGTATCGGGGTGACTAATATGGAGAGAAGTGAACTGGACACTTTTATTAACTTTGTGGACTCTTTCCACCCATCCATTAAGTTCACATACCAAATTTCTGAACTCTCTGTCAATTTCCTGGACATCACTGTAACTCTCCAGAAAAACTGCCTCCTCACTTCGGCCTACTTCAAACCCACAGACAGCCACTGTTATCTTCTCTACCCTTCTTCTCATCCCAAAACTTGTAAGGACTCCAATCCCTTTTCTCAACTTCTTCGACTCCGTAGACTGTGTCAATCTCAGGAGGACTTTTGGGAAAAGGTTTCTGAAGTGGTGGAGTTTTTTAGACAAAGGTCATATCCTGAAGCCACACTTCAATATGCGCTTCAGCGGGTCAAAAACTTCACTCGTGCCGACGCCTTTTTACCACGCACCCGTGATACCAACCAAAGGAGCAAGCTGGTTCTTACTTATCATCCCCACAACATCGAAGCCAAAGAAATATTCCTGAAGAACCGAGCTATCCTCCTTGCGGACCCCGAGACGAACAACATATTCTACACCCCACCCCTAATTGTCTTTAGGAGGAACAGAAATCTACGTGATCTTCTGGTTCGCACTCGCCTCCCCACATCACCCAACCATCTGGGTACTTTACCATGCGGCCGACTTCGGTGTAAGACATGTCCTTTTGTTGTGCAAGCTGAACAGATAAACTTCCCTAAGGGGCTATTTATGATTAAGGATGGCTTCACTTGCGCTAGCCGCAACGTTGTCTACACCATTGTGTGTAAGCGCTGTCCTTTGAAATACATAGATGAGACGGGACGATCTTTGTCGTGCCGAATGTCTGAACATATTAGGGCGATTACACAAGACAGTGTCCCGTCTCCCGTCACTTCAATGGACGCGACCACATGGGTGTCAAGGACCTGGCATCACAGCTATTGTCTCGTGCACAAACACACCCACGAGAGTCCAGATTGAAAACAGATTAATAGAAAATCACGGTACACTCGCCCCACATGGGATGAATGTGTTGTTTTCTTTATCACCTAGGCGTTTTCCCCGCCCATTCTCTGCTTTCCTATATAAATTCGCTCTGTCATCTCTCAGTTTCACTTTTTTGGCTTCTTTGGGTTTCACCGTAGCTAAATTTCTTTATTTTATTTTTTATTTTTATTTTCGTTTTATTTGTGTATTGTATTATTTGTATGTTCGTTGAAAAAGGCTCTTTGCCGAAACGTTCGCTGTTTTGTTACGTCCTGTCAGGCTAACCCTTACCTTGTTTACGTCTCTTCCATTTAATTTTGTATAAGCCTGATTGCAGTCCTACCCCTCATTTTGTTTACTATAATTATAAAGCTGTTTGCAATTTTAAAAAGCAGATTATCGTTTCGACTCCATTACTTTAAAAAAAAAAACATAACAACAACACATAATATAATGAAGAAACAGCGAATGTACACGTGTAAGAAATATTGTACAAGTGTAAGATAGTGTATATGTGTAAGCTTGTGCACATGTTGTAAGATATCGCTTCAACGTAAACTACAATAAAATAAAATAGTAGATAAGAGAATAAAGACGTAAGCAGTGTGGAAGTTAAGCGGCTTAAAGCTAAGGTCAATGACCTCTGGAGGGTGACACGCGATCTTTTGGTTCAACTTATGGATGGAGGGGGCAGTAAGCTGTGGTTTCTGGCAAGGCGTCATGAAAGTTGAAAGCCCTTATCACTTCATACTTATTAACACCCCCACCTCCCCCTCGTTATTTTCCCAATTAAACCGACATATTAAGAACTATACTATAGCATTCCAAATCTGGCCTTTTTAATTTAAATGAAGATGAGTCCCTGGAGCCCCCGGGGGTGCAGGGTCATGGTGGGTGCAGGAGCACGTTGGTCGAGTTCACTCGGCTGATGTAACGTACCAATTGGGGTTGGGTTTGAATCTCCGGACAGAGGCTTGTTCCCGGGGCCAATGGCGTCCCTGAGTCCCCCAGCTACGAATGGGTACCTGACACTAGTTAGGTAAACAAAGGGAACAGCGTGGAACCCTCATTGCCGCGGCCTGTGAACGCCGCGTCACTTGCCATACAGCTTGGTCTGTGGACGCAATAATCTTCAGTATAAGATGAGTGACTGTATCGATAATACAAGACAAGAAATGACCCAAGTTTGAGCGGCCCTGGTAGGTATCTGTTGTGTAAACCAAAGTCCGCCACTCAGGTGTGAAGCCGGACAGTAGTTAATGACGTAGACGTGACGTCGTGACCTGCTCTGAAATGTCTCTGGCGTTAACGAGGCTCCTCAAACATTTCAATGTGACGGGTCCAGCGCATTAACCTGGCTCCTCAAATATTTCAATGTGACGGGCTCAGTTCTGTTTTAATACTTCATCAAGGACATACATTGTGTTATTTGTGACTAGCTCGCCTGCCCGCCCTTGGAAACTCCCATGGCCCCTGGTTCACCCATCTCATCGTTATAAAAACGATGTTTAAAAAAATACCAAATCATAAAAATGAGCTTATCTCGACATACAATGTTTACACTGGAAGGTCTGCGTTTACACGAGTTACCCCCCCCCCCCGCACTGCACATCGATTGTAAGGTCAGGGGTTCTTAAACGCTGGGCGGGTTGTACCCTAGCATTTTGGCCCGTATAAGGCAAGAACACGGTAACGTAGTGTCGCACTTAGTCGTTATACTAGACCTGGTCATTATTTCTAGTTATTTCATTACGTCATACTTTGATATTGTGTCATATTCTGTCACTGTGTCACATTCTGTCACTGTGTCACATTCCGTCACTGTGTCACATTATGTCACTGTCTCACATTCTATCACTGTGTCACATTTTGTCACTGTGTCACATTCTGTCACTGTGTCACACTTGGCCTGCGTCACACCGTCACAATTAAGTTTTGAACATTTTCGAATGATTGACCGGGCTGATAATGTCCGGCTGTTGCCGACGTGACCTATCACCAATGGCTGAGAATGTCCGGTTGTTGCCGACGTGACCTATCACCAATGGCTGAGAATATCCGACTGTTGCCGACGTGACCTATCACCAATGTCCATCATCACTGGCCTGGATTAAGGAATCTCACATTTTCTGCTTCCTGGTACCTCATAGAGTGAGCAGAATACTGGATTTTTAAAAAAATGAACTCACTCACTACACCGTGTTGGTGTGGGCAGAGGACTAGAATATACAGCTTCTTTGTGGGAAGAATATTATCATTACTAGACTACTGCCGCCCCCTTGTCATCCATCCATGTGGCGCCGCTGCCTATGCAGATCATGGTTGGTTCGTATTCTCCATCCGTATTCATCCTTTTGTTGGTCTACTGTTTGACCTTTTCCTCCCATCCTTTTGTTGGTCTACTATTAGACCTTCTACTGTTAGATCTTCTACTCCCATCCTTGTTGGCCGACAGTTAAATAATATCTCCTGTACAGACCTGTTGGATCATGTCAAAGTCACGTGACATGTTCTATAAATAGCCTCCTTGCTAACGTCTATTCAGGCCAGGGACTAGCGGCCCTATGAATAGACGTGTCGTTAGTAAGACGGTCGTATAGTTAAATGGTCCGCTCTATGGGAACTTGTCGCACGGGAATCAAGTAATAAATAATCGGTTTGTTTACTTGAATGTGTTTGATTTTTTACGATGACGTAGAGCACAACTTGCAATGGTTTTGTGTGTGTTGACTTCGGTCATCGTCATTTTTATAGTTTGTGAGCCAATATTGATGACGTCATTCCCTCTCAATAAACTGCGCCATGACGTAATCTTGTGTTTCTCGATATAAATTTTATTTTATTATATTTAAGGTCCAAAGGGGGTGGGGGACGTCATTTAAAATGTGTAGCAGAAACGTCATTCCGTCATTTGAGGGGGGAGCATGGACGACCTGGGAGATAGAAGAGACGTCATTGGGGGGTAGGAGAGACGTCAATAAGGATGGAGGAGATCAATGTTCGCTCTATGGTTCGTTGGCTCGTGTGGAAAGTTTTAAAAAAGTCGCGTGCAAAGTTGCACAGCATCCATGTTTTTAGCAATAGTTTAAAAAATTTGCTGTGCGGTAATTATAAACTGCTGCGCGGCGTCGGTCAGATCTCTGCGCGGTAGCGCAGCCTAAATGGAACATTGAAGGAGACGTCATTCCGGGGATGAAAGATGCGACATTCGGGGATAGAAGATACGTCATTTGAGACCACAGACTCAACTCATTTGGGGTAGCAGAGACGTTTATTCGGGGACCAGGGACGTCATTTAGTGGGGCAGATACGTCATTAAGGGAAGGCAGTAACTGTGGTCTAACGAATCAACTTTGTTTATATGAGTATAATACTTCACATTCCTTTATATAAAATACTACTGTATATTGAAAAGTGGGGTTTGATCACCCGTCCGTCTGTCACAATGGCGGCAATAGATGCAAAGACCGAAACGTCATGTTAATAAGTTCTACTCTCAGCGATGACAAGTTGTTGGTTCCAATGTATTTGTGGGAGTTTACACCAACTGCGCGCCGCACCATGGTAGATGAAAGGAAGTAGAGAAATAGAGAGAGTGTGTGTGTGAGAGAGAGAGAGAGAGAGAGAGAGAGTTTGGAGCGCTAAAGAAAGAATAATGTTCATTTGTTGTTACATAAAAACTTTAAGAACAAGTAGCAAACTGCTTTAGCCCCCCATTTTGTTGTGTGATCAAATTAAAGCCACCAAACCTCTACATACTATCTATATGCCAAACAATATTCGGCGGAACTGGCTCAGACAAACAACGACTCGACCAGCCGGCTAAGTTTGGGCTTTTGGCGCTCCCACCCGCACCACCTCCCCTCACCAAATTGCGTACCTGGTTGTGGGGAGGGAACCGGTTGGACGTAAAGAAATATTAGATGACGTCATCTCGTCATCAAGCTGTTACTCTTAAAACCAACCAGTTGTAAATTGTTCGTGCGATCGAAGTGAGATCGATGCACATACAGTAATGATACTGTTGGTTGGTGGCGGCTGTTACTGTAACCGTTGGTCCACATGTGGATATCAAGTTATTTACCTACATAATGGAGTTTTCTTTGTGTGTTGGGTCGCGGGGTCGATGAATTCTAATATTTTTTTAAAAAATCATTAAGAAATATCGAGTTTCGATCTCTATCACTGACATTTATATCTATCTGATCAGATAGATATAAATGTCCATCCCAAATAAGGGAACTCTCTACCATTACATATTAAAAAATATTCCTACTACTTAGGCCTTCCTTGCTGCACTAAAAACGCGTCTTTTCATTAATTTCACTTTCTAAATTAACAATCGAATATTTCTCTGACTGATTAACGTAGCGAATGTTCACCATCATTAGGATTTGTGTTTAATTAGGATGTGAATGTTTTAAATTAAATGCATTAATATTAGGGGCCGTCTATAAATGACGCCACGCGCGTGGAGGGGGGGGGGCTCACGCATTTAGTGACTATGTTTAACGACCCGGGGGGGGGGGGGTAATAAGAAAAGTGACGTCACACCACAACGCGCTACTTTAATGTAGAAAAGTTCTCCTTAAATATCTCATTAATTTCAACTTTTTAAATGACGTTTTCAATGGCTTCACACGTGAAATGATGCTAGAGTGCAGTCTTACACTAAGTAACCAGTTAAATGACATTAAAAGTAATTTTTAACACTCTAATTTTCAACTAGCAAATACGGATTTTAGAGTGTCAAAGCTTTGTGACGTCATATTGGGGAAAAACGAGGTGGGGGTCTATGTTTTTGTAGCAAAGTGTGATAAAGGAGAGATGGGGTTAAAAATTGTCCAAAATCGCGAGCTGCTATTTATGGACGGCCCCATTATTTATATAAGTTACTATATTTGGGGCGTCCATAAAGTATGTCTGGCAATTTTTTGACAATTTTAAACTCCCCACTAAAGAACGTCACACTTTTCGAACCAAATAATTTTTTATTAACAAAATAATTAAAATTCAACATAAGACCGGACACCCCCCCCCCCCCACAAACTGTCACACTTTCTTACAGCCGCTCCCTGCTGGAGCGTGACGTACTTTATGGATGGCCCCATTTATGTGAAGCGCTGTGAGCCCATCTGTTCGCTGACATATTGTATTACATAAGTTCTCAAATTATTATTATTATTACTATGAATGTTAGTAAAAAAAAAATATGGTTGAAGTCCTGGTATAGTTGAGGCCCGCCATGATAACACCGATGTGATTCAACTTATTGTTAGTTTTATTAAGTGCCGTTGAATCCACGGTAGCGAGAGGAGACAGTTGATTGCCCCATTAAAACAAAATCACGCTTAGGTCTCAGTGTGGACGGAGTGAATACCGATGGGATGAAACCATCGCAAGCACTTAAAGCAAAGATGATGTTTATCTTGTGTGTTGTTGTTGTTATAAGAGGGATTTTGTTGATGAATTCATCGCCAGTACTTAAAGCTAAGATGATGTTTATCTTGTGTGTTGTTGTTGTTATAAGAGGGATTTTGTTGATGAATTCATCGCCAGCACTTAAAGCAGGGGTCTCCAAATTTTTCTGCTGGAAGGCCGCAATCAATATCAAACAGCAGTTTGGGGGCCGAATACACAGTTTTGTGGTAAACTACAGGTTAAAATAGTATCTTTTTGGGCATTAAAAGTCTCCAGGAGCCGCATTTGGCCCGCGGGCCGTAGTTTGGAGACCCTGAAAAAGTATTAATGATGTTTCATCTTGTTTGTTACGAGAGTGATATAGTTGATGAATGCATGGCCAACATTTGAAGTAATGACCACAGATGATGTCACTTCTTTTTTCTTGTTATACGAGAGTTATGGTCGCTGACTACGCCCAACACAGCCACACTTACCACTCGTGTGTTTTATGGTTGTGTTTCTCTTTGTGCCATTATGTCATTATCGTAACGTTGTCAACCTTTAGGCCCAAACACTAAGCTTATGTCAGCTGTCCCTTGTCAGCTTTATTTAAACCTACGCAGTGGCGTCACTATGAGAGTACGGTGGGGGGGGGGCGGGCCGCCCCGGGTGACACCATCACAAGGGGTGACTCCATCACAAGGGGTGACACCATCACAAGGGGTGACACCATCACAAGGGGTGACTCCATCACAAGGGGTGACTCCATCACAAGGGGTGACACCAAAGTGTGTAATTCTATATGTTCTCGTTATTTGGCACTGGAAGACATGGAGGAGTTCTATGAAGTAAGTCGTGACATCGTGAGCTACCGCCCCTTGTGACACCAAACCTAATGACGCCTCTGAACCTACGCCCTGATTATTGTTATAGTTATAGAGGGAATCATAACTTTACACAACTAGTCATCTAGGCCCGTCATTGATCAACGAATTGGGAATACTGAAAATATAATCATATTAATAATATACATTAGGAGAGATGAATAAAGAATAATAAATTAGGGGTGAATGAAAAAAGCTGAATTAGGAATAACGAAATAAGAATAATAAATTAGGAATGGTAGAGGCCACCCATAAAGTACGTCACGCTATTAATGACCATTTTTACTCCCCCTCCCCCTGTCACAAATCTTGGAACCACC
>MUZC01004702.1:173606-201332 GCA_002072015.1 Radix auricularia | reverse complement strand
CTGCCACTATGATGGTAACTCGTGCAATGTTAGGTCATTATACTGCCACTATGATGTTAACTCGTGCAATGTTAGGTCAATATACTGCCACTATGATGGTAACTAGTGCAATGTTAGGTCAATATACTGCCACTCAGTTTGTAACTCGTGCAATGTTAGGTCAATATGCTGCCACTATGATGGTAACTCGTGCAATATTAGGTCAATATACTGCCACTATGATGGTAACTCGTGCAATGTTAGGTCAATATACTGCCACTCATTTTGTAACTCGTGCAATGTTAGGTCAATATGCTGCCACTATGATGGTAACTCGTGCAATGTTAGGTCAATATGTTGCCACTATGATGATAACTCGTGCAATGTTAGGTCAATATGCTGCCACTATGATGATAACTCGTGCAATGTTAGGTCAATATACTGCCACTCAGATTGTAACTCGTGCAATGTTAGGTCAATATGTTGCCACTATGATGGTAACTCGTGCAATGTTAGGTCAATATGCTGCCACTATGATGGTAACTCGTGCAATGTTAGGTCATTATACTGCCACTCAGATGGTGCAATGTTAGGTCATTATACTGCCACTCAGATAGTGTTATGTTAGGTCAACCTGTGGCTGAATTTTTTCATGTACACATTTTTTTATAACCAAAACCTCTAAACTGCGGCACCCGCCTAACTATAGTCCGACGTTCTGTAGCATACTTCTGCTCTGCGCACTTGGCAATTCCTCTTGTCGACTTTTCTGGTTGAGTGCGATCACGAAGTTACTTCAGCAATGATTGACTTTACTTGGTTGTGTAGACATACATTCACTGCCTGTGGTACAGAACGAGACAAAGGTCGACTTCATTAAAGATGTTTGAAGTTTATAACCAGATGCTCAACGGAGAGAAGGTAACCAGTAGGCTTACATACAACCCATACCTAGTACCTAGAGACGAAATTGTAACCATTGAAAGGAGTTTAGGCGTTCAAATGGTCATGGTACAACACCCTCAAAAAGAAGTTAGATAAAATATTCGAGAAAACTTCAAAAATAGTTGCTCTTGTGACGTCAGTTTAGAAATATTTAAGCTTCATCACAATGTACGGCGGGAATCCCTGTTGATGTGGAGAAGATAGGGGCGGGGGAGGGAAAGTTATTTACGGGGACATGCTGCCCGGGACTGTCTCTGTTGTTGACTGAGAAAGTTCTGGCCACGAAGTTTAGCATCCAACGTTTAACTGATGGTGGGTTAAAACGAAGTGTATCGACCGTGACGTCACGGTCATTATCGGCGGCCATCTTTGTTGTTATGGCACGTTCTTTAAAATTTAAAAAGCTAAAATTAAAATTCTATAGCTATACCTAACCCAAACCCTAAAACCTTCCATTTTTGAAAATCCTTTTAGAATTTATAGAACTCTCTTTTCCAGCAACCGGTAGCGTTGTGACGTCACGGTCGATATACTTCGCTTCAGCCCTGATGGTGTTTCAGGAACCAGAACTGCGGTGTTCAAAATACAGCCTACTGGATAAATGCGACTCGCTTTTATATTTTAACATGGCTCGCGGCCTCATCTTAAATAATTAAGTGCTTCGTAGATTTGTGTACCTGTAACCACGATATTATAATTATTAACCACGATATTATAATTATTAACCACGATATTATAATTATTAACCACGATGTTATAATTATTAAACACGGCATTATTATTAACCACGACATTATACTTATAATAATAACCGAGAGTTCTTATAGACAAGATACGATCTTTTTTTAAAGAAACATAGTGTTTTGAGGGGCAGAGGGGACGAGAATTGTTATCCCCCTCCCGTGACGGCACCTACCCTAACTACAGAAAGGTTCTTATGTGGTGGCGAATAGAGTAGCCCCCCCCCCCCACAAAGCCCCATGACCTGAGGGGGCCACCATGACTGAGGTTGAGGGTGCCCGCATGTAGCAGATTCTTCCCGGTGTAAACCCTACTCTTACACCGAACAACGCAACAACCATTGTTAGTCTCAAGAAATTGGTCGACCCCAACCATAGATAAGTGTGGGAAGCATTAATCTTCTGTATAGAAGGAGCGTCAGAAGAAGATAAGAAGGTCCATGGTCATGCTTGTTTGCACATACTCGTTTTGGTGAATTATATAGATTTGCTGCGCAGTAGTTCTAAGCTGCTGCGAAGCGTCGAGCGGGTATCTGCGCAGCCGCAAGTGAACACTGCAAGTCAATAAATATATGACACTCTCCCATGGCCCCCGCGTAAAGCTGTGGTCGCCTCTGTTTGCTACGCCCCTGGCGTCATGTTGCTCATTTGGTAACTTTTCATATCCGATTCGCCCACCGAGGTGTTTCAATGCGTCATGTTAACGAGTCAGGTGACAAGATTTCGAATTACCGGCCCTTCCCGGGACAACTCACTTCTGCTTTTTTTTATTTAGCAGGTCGTGTGGGGGGGGGGCGGAAACTGCTGTATGTGCCTACATGCCGGCGGAAGTCGTTAAGGTCACACTTTTTTTTTTTTTAAACTACCGCTAACTGCTACAGTTCGCTGATTCAGGAAACTCTATGAAAGTGGTTCTTAACCTTTTTGGAAGCACTAAACCCCACCGGTTTCATATGCACATTCACCAAACGACCTTAAAAAAAAAAAAAAAGAATCCTATGAATTATTCAGGTGTGTATCCTGAGTCATGACCTCCCCCGAACCTCTGAGACTGACTCGCAGAACCCCTGGGGTTCGAATGAACCCATGTTAAGAACCCCTGCTCTATGACATACGTGCGAGTGTGGTGTTGGTAAAAGCGAAGTATGTCGACCGTGACGTCACGGTCATGGCGGCCTTCTTTGTTGTTATAAAATTAAAAAGCTATACCGCCATACCAAACCCAAACCCTAAAACTTTCCATTTTTTACAATCTTTTTAGAATTTATAGAATTTTATTTTCCAGCAACCGGTAGTGTCGTGACGTCACGGTCGACATACTGCGCTTTAGCCGTGATGTTTTTGTGTGTCACTCACACCCCACAAATAACTTACCTCGTGTGGTGGTCCAATAATTATGACTAGTTTCCAGTTATAACGTCCTAAGATGAATACACAGCCTCGTGTTACGGCACTTTTAAAAGATTATCCAAGGAAAGCGCCGGGTTCAAACAGACGACAGACGACCGTTTACCTGCGTGTGGAGACTGGAGTTTGAAAAAAAATTGCGCGACTGCGAGGACAGATAGACCCGGTGACACATCAACAAATAGGCGGGCGGTCGAGCAGGGTTAGGTGAAAAAAAGTTGGGGGGGGGGGGGGGTTCGCGACATGGGTGAATCCATTCAGGTGTCGAAAAAGTGGAAACTTGCTACCGCGAACGAAAATGTATCAATATTTTTAGTTGAAATTGTTGTTTGGTGATGACTGGGAAAGTTTGACATTCAATGTTTGATTGGTGTCATTTTACCAACAAGGGCAGGGGTGTTCAAAGTCCGGCCCGCGGGACAAATAAGGCCCGATTTTATATTTTAATATTTTAACTGGCTCGCGGCCTCATCATAATTACGTAATTGATTGTGGATTTTTTTCTGTTACGAGGATATTATAATTGTTAGAAAAGCCACATTCATGTGATATTTTGAGTGAAAATTACGATGACGTCAAAAGATAAAAAAAATCGATGACGATATATTGTTTACTTACCAACATAGATATTGATTACAAAAGGCCGTTGAAGTTATGTACTATTATGTGTTCGAAATCGGATGACGCCCGATGGCAAAAAATAAATTACGTGTTCATTTTTTCCAATTCGAAAAGGAAAGTTTTCTCTCTCTCTCTCTCTCTCTCTCTCTCTGTGTGTGTGTGTGTTGTGTGCGTGTGTGTGTGTGTGTGTGTGTGTGTGTGTGTGTGTGTGTGTGTGTGCGTGCGTGCGCGTGCGTGTGTGCGTGCGCGCGCATGTGGCGTTGATACACTTAAAATTTATGAAAAGTTTTTGACAGTTTTTAACTCAACATCTTCAACTATATTTATATTTTAACACTTACAAAAATATTGTAAGGTACGTGGTACAAGTAAACAACATCTATGGGATCAAGCAACTGGCAAAAACATGTTTAAATATGTGAAATGGTATGTGTAACTATTATAAATGTGGAGTTGTTGACTGACATGTGTGACTATTATAAATGTGGAGTTGTTGACTGACATGTGTGACTATTACAAATGTTGTGTTTCTGACTGTTTGACTCAGTTTCCGCCTTCACTCTTTCGACTCGTCATGGCGATTTTCAGGTCTAGCTGTTTCGAACCAGCCAATGGGACCTGTCGCCGGCTTATTTAGTGGAAGGAGATTGGGTCTGGGGGAGGGGGGAGGGGATAATGTTTGGAGAAGGAGCGATCGTAAGTGTGAGATAAATCAGTAGGTGTGGTGTTGGTGTGGCTGGGAGCTATAGTTTTCTCTGTGTGTGTGCGCGCATGTGTGTGTGGTGTTGTATCTATGGGTGTGTATGTGAAGGTATGTGTGTGGTGTATATATAAGGTATATGTGAGTGTGGTGTATCTATGGGTGTCTGTGCATTTGCAGGAGTGTGTGGTGTATTTATGGATGGGTGTGTGTGCATGTGTATGTGTAGGTTGTACAGTGGCGTAGCTAGAGGGGGGCTGTGGGGGCGGTCCGCCCTGGGCGGCACACATTTTAAGTGAGGCATTTGTGGGCAGTTAAAAAGTACAGACATTTCCGACAACCATCCTTTAATTTTTTGAAGGGGCAAAACCAAGGGGAAACAAAAATGTTAATTACATCGAGTCTTAATTAATGGGTTGCACAACATTTGTTTAATTGCATATCTGTAGTTAAAACTAACGCAACTCGTTCAAAAATTTAAGATTGCTAAAAGAGGTATCGATTTGTTTGGAAAATCAATCAGTATACGTAACAGATATATGAAAACTACACACAAAACACTTCACCGCTGGGTCGAAAAATATGTGCTATTAATATCTCCACGTCAGTTTATGCGTGGAATTTCCACATTTTTACTTGCAAGTAATAGTGTATGTTACTGTTTCAAATTTTCATAAAGTAATAAGGGGAATTTTTTTAAATTAAAATTATTTCGTTTTTAATGCATTAAAGTATTACAAATTAAAATACGGTTATTTAATAAAGCGTTACGCCTATTCAATTAAAGTAATGTTCAAATACTTTGTATTATGACAAGAACATGAAAATATTCAAATTTCTCAGTTAATTAACACCACAATAGGCATAAATAAATAAAATTGACATCTGAAGAAGTAACTAGTAAAACGAGATCAGATGCTAAAGTTCTACTTGATTCAATGCGACCTTTTTCTTTTGTATGCTTTGTTATCTCAAGTTATCGGAACTCGTTTTTGTTTGTTTGTTTTGTTTTGTTTTTAATTTATGCAAATTCATTTCATGGAACAAAGCGATTTGCTAATAAATTTAAAAAACGCTGTTATATCAGCCAAAACAATTTGTGAATAAATTTGAGTGGTGAAAATTCAGAAGACACGAAGTGCAACGAGAATTGTTTTTATCAATGGATAGAATTTAAAAGAAAATAAAAGAATGCTTGGATCAGGTGCATATCCTTGCAAGAAAATATTCGTATATAATACCATATAATACCATGTAACCTACTAAAAGAAGAATTTGCACATCAAATAAATTAATGTTCAACATTAATATATTCAACATTTTAGAATGGAAAGTTATATTTATATACCCAAAAGAAAAATTGTAATTTTGCTAAATATTTTCTCAGCTATTGCTATAAGTGTTGCTAGTTGCAAAACGAGCCTCTCCAAACTGAAGTTGATTTTTTTAAAAACTATCTTCGTTCCGCAATGAGTGATTTATGACCATAAAATCTTGCAATATCTACCATAGAACAAGACATTACAAATAATTTGAAAATTTGATAGCCTAAAAAACAATTTTCCACTATGAAAGTTAGTAAAGTAAATGTATAGAAAGTCTAAATATGTTTACATACTAATGTATTCAATCTCTTTGTACAAAAATCATTTATCTATAAATACAAAATAAAAGCATATTAATTTGTAATTTTTTAAATTTATTTTTTTGGAATATGTGTTGCCTTGTGAGTGGGGGGGGGGGACCTGCGACCTCACTAACTTTCTTGTGGCCTTTAAAAAAGTATCTTGTATTTTTTTAAAGTGTGTATTTATAGGTATATCACTTTATGTGGCCTATTTTATTACGGCTTACATAAGTGTGGCCGTGTGCCACCAAAACATACATAGGTACGCCACAACTGCTCCCCCCTCACCACGCACCCAAACAAAGGGCCCTCTCTCTGGTCACTCGGGCAGAGGGATGGGACCTGGAGTGTTGGGTTACAGATGCTTTCACAGGGACCGTGGGTGATAATTCGGTTCTAGTATTTATGGGAGTCGGAAGACGAAAGTTTCTTTCGCCAGCACAATATTGTATTTGGATGCCGGAAGCGAACGCTTCCGGCGGAGGTGACAATTCTCAGTCCTCTAACAATACCCCCCCCCCCCCCAAAAAAAAAATCTCATCAGCCCTGCACAATGTTGTATTTGGATGCCGGAAACGCATCGTTTCCGGCGGAGGTGAAAGTTATCGGTCCTCTAAACAATGACCGGAAATGTACGTTTCCGGTTAGAGTATATTCAATGCTACTAGACCGGAACCAACATCTTCCGGTCCAAGGACTATATAAGGGAGGAGAAAGCTAGGTTAGGAGAGAATCACCCAGAGAATCACCCAGAGAGTCACAGAGAGTCACCGAGAGAATCACTCGGCTCCCGGCACCTAGGTAGAATAGGGCATAGGCAGTAGTAGAACTGTATACTTTTTTTTACATGCTAGCTAAATTACTGTGTCAACATTAGAAGATAGACCAATAAATAAACAAGTCTAGAAACTATAGTTCTCACGACCTGCATTTCTTTTACCTGTGTGTTAACCAACCAACGTAGCCCACCACTCGGCACCATAAGTATGGTATGCAATGGTAAAAATGGTATTAATGGTATTAATGGTATGCAATGGTAAAAATGGTATTAATGGTATTAATGGTATGCAATGGTAAAAATGGTATTAATGGTATGCAATGGTAAAAATGTTTCCCACATTTATTTCGCTTCAATTACAATTATTTATTAATGTTTATTTAACTTATATAAATCCATCATATGATTGACTTAAGGGGTCATCCAAAAATGACTTCACGTTATTTTGGATGATTTTTTACCCCTCCCTCTCGTCATACGTCGTCATAAAAATTTAGACCCGTTTTTCCATATGACGCCACAAAGCTTTGGCCACCCCCTCCCCCCAAAAAAAAGTATTCTCTATTTGAAAATTATCATGTTTCAAATACATTTTTTGTCATTTGGGTTGGTTTTTAGTGTAAGGCTGCACTATAATATTGAAACACACGTGAAGCTATGTAAAATGTCATTAAATAAAGTGTCATTAATCAAATATTTAAATTGAATTGTTACTTATAGTTGCGCGTTTTTGATGTGACGTCAAATTTATTAAACAATTCCCTCTCGTAACAAATGTGGCAACCCCCCCCCCCAACCAGGCGCGTGACGTTATTTATGGATGGCCTCTAAAAAGAGCGGCAACTTGGAGACTGCTCCGGGCGGCAAAAGTCCTAGCTACGCCACTGAGGCTGTATCTATTTAACCTTAGCTACGAGATACTGCAGGTCAACTTACTCAAGGTCATCCTAACCTTAGCTAAAAGATATGGAGGTCAACTTACTCAAGGCCATCCTAACATTATCTACGAGATACTGGAGGTCAACTAAGTCAAGGCCATCTAACCTTAGCTAAGAGATACTGGACGTCAACTTACTCAAGGCCATCTAACCTTAGCCAGGAGACACTGAAGGTTAACTAATTCAAGGCCATCTAACCTTAGCTACGAGATACTGGAGGTCAACTTACTCAAGGTCATCCTAACCTTAGCTAGGAGACACTGAAGGTCAACTAATTCAAGGTCATCTAACCTTAGCAACGAGATACTGGAGTACAAATTACTCAAGTTCATCCTAACCTTAGTTACGAGATACTGAAGGTCAACTAAGTCAAGGTTATCTAACCTTAGCTACGAGATACTGGAGGTCAAAATACTCAAAGTCATCCTAACCTTACCAACGAGATACTGGAGGTCAACTTACTCAAGACCATCCTAATATTATCTACGAGACACTGAAGGTCAACTAATTCAAGGTCATCTAACCTTAGCTACGAGATTCTGGAGGTCAACTTACTCAAGGTCATCCTAACCTTAACTACAAGATACTGGAGGTCATCGTACATTCATGATTGTGCGATTCAAAACCTATCTAAATTCACCCCAAACCCAATCCGATGTAATGGAGCAATAAAAAGGCAATGTGATCATATCGTCCTTTCTAAAGGTGCCTACATTCTCGCTGCTGCCCCCACCTCACTTTATTTACCTTTCCCATAACCTTCACCAGCACACGGCACACGGCGTGATGTGGTGGTCACTGAGTCAGCCTTTGTAACATGTTTAAAGTAAACCAGCAGGGTACATTTTCAGCTCAAACCTAGCGATTTAAGGTGTTTCTTTAAAACAAATTAACTCATACATACCTTAATTTAGCATCAATATTCACATAATTAATATCTGGCGCATAAAAAATCCTATTCATATGACTAAGGTCATGCTTAGCCTAGAAATGGAAATAATGCTTTGGAGAGCTTTTCCAATGAAAAAAGTAATCTTAAAACATGTATTTTACTCTAAGACCTAACGAATGATGAAACATCCATTTTAAAAAAATTGGATACTTTTCTCGAACAATGCGGTTGCATGACATACGCTTCGGGTAAAAACTGTTCTTTAAGGTGTAAATATATAAAGTGTAAAGAAATATCACGGGTATTACGACTTATAAATAGGATCTAGCATAAGAAAGTGCGTGTTATGTCGAAAAAACACACTGACAACAACTCATTTTGTGCCAAGCTGTTTTGAGTTTATTAGATGAATAGTATACAACGGGAATAAAGATTGATATAAAGTGAATTGTTACTATTAGAAAAAATGTGCGGGAATATATAATGATTGACATAAAATTTATAAGGAGATCAATTTCTCACCATTTTCTTAAAAAGCAGCATTATTCTTATGTTTTTATTCACGTTAAAAGAACATGTGCCTTTAAAAGGTCTCCTGAGGCCGGATGACAGGGCATTGTGGGCCGCATCTGGCCCACGGGCCGTAGTTTGTAGGCCACTGATCTAGAGTAATATAGCAATGATGAAACTGAATTAAAATGAACAGCTTTTTGAAATTTACATCTTGCACAGAATGGGCACAGGGGCCCCTAAATATCGGGATTTTTTATATTTATTATTATTATTATTATTATTTTAACCTTAGATTAGCTTTATAAAAATTAGTGTTAGCTTAAGTTACTGAGAAAATAACGGATCTAACCAAACTCAAGAGTCTATACATAATTACTATAGGGAACTAAATTCTTAATGTTAATTCCCTCGGGGTAGGGGGCCTTAAATGTTTTTCTAATGCACGTTAATAATTTAATTCCCTAATCAATTTTACTATCTAAATAAATGGAATTACATCGGTCATGTTCTTCGAATGGACGAGAGAAGACTCCCAAATCAGGCCCTCATGTGGACACCAGCAGGCAAAAGAAAACAAGGAAGGCCAAAAGAAACCCTGCGTAGAACAAACATAAGAGAAAGCTCAACCATGGGTCTAAGAAATAACCAGGACTTGATACAATTAGCAACTGAACGTCGCAAATGGAAATCCATGACCTTTGCCCTGTGTGCCGTCTTCGGCCCGAGAGGAAATAACTAACTAACTAATTAACTAATCAATTTTACACGATATTGAGTTACATAGCTTGAGTACAACGGCAATTTAAAAAAAATTAAATTATCACTCATTTTAGGGACTGGCCCATTAATAAATTTTTTTTAGGGCTGCGGAAATTACCGATTAATTTCTCGACTAATCGGTAAATTATTTTATCGATTAAAATTATTTTAATCGATAAAATAGTGATTAAAATTAAAGAAAAGATTCTTTTTACAAATCTATTTATTAATAAATAATTAGACTAATAATAGTTTTAATTTAATTTTTTTTTAAAAACAGCTGGAAAGTGTAAACTTTAAAATAACCTCTTTTATTAGGACAAATGATATTTTAAAAAAATGTTTTTTAAAATTATTTAACCATAACAAAATTTGAATTCATAGATTTTAAATTGAACTACTTATATTTAAATATATCTCCTAACAATATTATATCTTTGAAGTCTTAAAAAAAAAATCATAACTTTATATTTTAAAATGAATCGGAAATTTTCATTCAAGTGCCTAAACTTTAATACGTTATTTAACTTACTAGATTGTGCCAGGCGCCGTGGCGCCTGCGGCGCCCCCGTTTTTTGGGCGCCTACGGCACCAACCTTTTTTTTAAAGACCAACTAACTTGTCCTTTTTTGATAGATTTGCCGGGCGCCGTGGCGCCTGCGGCGCCCCCTTTTTTTGGGCGCCTATGGCGCCAACCTTTTTTTAAAAGACCAACTAACTTGTCCATTTTTGATAAATACGAATTATTAAACTTTATGAAATGTACGCAAAGTATGTATTTAATAATAATAATAGGGGTTGTATTTTGCGCACCGATGCACACCAAACAATGACGTCATCCTATTAAATATTTTTACAGCGCTCATCAAAACTCGATTTTTCAACTAAACTAACTGCTGTAGACTGTCGTACATCGCTTGAGCGTTACGTTACAAACATACCCACACCACTGGGCTATTATATATATTAATTTTCATTAACTATGTTTTAAAAATAACTAAATAAAAATATCAATTGCCTGTTTTAATTACTTGCCTTGAAATTTTCAGTTTCATGACGTCATACATATTTATTTCTAGCTTTAACAAAATTATCGATTAATTAATCGGTAATTTTTCAAAAGTTAACGATTAAATTTAATTTAATCGATAACAGCCCTAATTTTTATCCCTTTTTAATGCAAGGGAGCACATTGTGACTCAAAATTACAAGTGTACATAAAATAAGCAGATTAGAAAAAAAATCACAGGGAAATAAAAAAAGGAAGTGTCAGTGGCGTCGCTAGGGGGTGCGGAGGGGGCGGGCCGCCCCGGGTGACACCATCAGGGGGGGTGACACCAGGCCATAAAATTCTATATATTCCCGTTATTTGGCACTGGAAAACACGGAGGAGTTCTATGGATTAAATCATCAGGGGGTGACACCATGAGCTACCGCCCCGGGTGACACCATGAGCTACCGCCCCGGGTGACACCAACCCTAGTGACGCCTCTGGGAAGTGTGATATAAAATTGATAATTTTAAATAAAAACTGTGCTAGCTTTGGGGATATACATAGCGTCTGGAAAGGAAGAGAGCAGGAATATTTAATATAAATTATTAGACTAGAAGCCTTCCATCTAAACGTTTCTATGTGGCTCTTTAGGCGAATGTTAAAATAACCAAGGACGCTGAAGAGGTGTAACTTTGTAACGAAAAAGTAGGCCAGACGAGAAAAATGTTGTCTAATTTTAGAAAGAGACAATCTTTTTTTTCTTTGACACATCATGAGGCGAGGCAAGCTAAAACACACAATAGCAACAGGAAGGATCGAGGGCAAGGGGGGTCGGGACAGACAGAGAGGGCAAACACCAGCTGATGGGCAGCACCAAGGAGGGAGAGCTGTTTAGGGGCATGACCGCCTGCACCTCTAAGAACGGCGCCTGATGGATGGATTGGGAGCCGTAACACCAGTGTTGCGAAGTCTAAGTGCCAGAATTTCCCAGGCAGGAGTAAAAAAAATTCCCAAATTGGGCTAAAAATTCCCACATGCATTAAAAACTTGGGAAAAAACCTAAAAAGTGGCAACTTCAATTAAATGCTTTCGCATTCATTTTAATGACTTTGGACTTCCAAATTAAAAAATAATAAATATTTTTGCATTTTTAAGGCAATTCTTAATAGAGTACTTTCAATTTGTATTTAATCTATACGTTTTTCTTTAACAACTTGGCTACAAAGCCAAAATATAGATTATACTTTTAAATTTTAACATTATGAAGTTTTAAAAAAGTTATTTAACTTATTTGGATACTCCTGTAATTTAAATGTGTCCGTGATTGATAAAAATATTTTTTTTAAATAAATGCTTTGAAATTTATTAATAATAAATCCATCATACATGGTTACATAGTTTGTTATATATTTACATAGTATTAATGATTTGGTCCTATATATGTAAAAAACATTTTATGATGATTCGGGCTCAGACTAATTAATTATATTATTTAATGGTAATACATTTACACAATGTAACCTTAAACTGTCAACTGTCAGTGACATTGTTGGGAAAAACCTTGCCAAAACGTCAGGAAAAAAAACTAGATTCGAAATAAAAAACATAGACACGCTAAAAATAAACAAACATTACGTCAAAGAGCCTCCCACTACATCAAAACACAAGTATTTCTTATTTGAAAAGGAGCACGTTTCAAATTATTATATTTTATTTTCATTCAAGAATGTATTTAATTTTTAAAATTGGTCAATCTAAAAAATTCCCATTTTTTAGGCAAAATCCTTAAAAATTCCCTAATTCCCATTTCTCAAAATTTGGCTCAAAAATTCCCTCGATTAGGGAAATTTCCCCCGACTTCGCAACACTGCGTAACACCTGTTATAATTGCAAAGTACATTTGTCAGGAAATGTATTTATTGCTCGTTTAAAGGTTACTTAACTACAAATGTATGTAAAGGTCTATTAAAGACCTCGGAAAAAATGTTTAGTGTGTTGACATTATTTGGTATGCGTCTCTAGCAATGCGCAGAAAATTGAATTTTTTATTAAAAATGTATTAACCTGAAAATCTGTTATCATGAAAAGAATAGTGATCTTAGAAATCATAAATTTTAAAAAATAACAATGTTCTGTGTAAAATCATTATTTTATTTTGATTTGTTATAAAAATTAAACATAAACGCAGAGTTAATTATGCAATAAATATAGACATTAAAATCTTTTTTACAGCAATTATACTTTATTTTTTAAAAGAATAGTTTCCTCCCTTGTAGATCTAAAAGTCATTTTTTTTAAAATTATAAAATCAACTTCCGGTCCCAGAATCTGCGATCTGTATGAAGTATGAACTTCGAAAACAGCTAGTTAAACCCGGTCAGGATTTATTACTTAATTAAAATGTCTCGTCTTCTTAGGAAATATGAGTCGCATTAAATGAAATAATAGTAGAAATAATATAGCTAGAACTAGGTGTCTTGGTCTGTGTTTATTACCTTCATTAAATGAACTTTAGCTGACAAACTGAACTGCCTTGATAACATTGATAAGAAGTAAATTAATTTATTAATTATTAATAAAGTTTATAAAGTAAGGATCTGGGTTTCATCATATCATAATCATAGTCATAGTATTATAATTATAGTTATAGTATAATTCATCCTCATGCTGAGCACGGACCGAGTTCACGAAACTAATGGCAATCCTCCGAATCCCGGTCCCAATTTATTTTACGCTAATAAGGGGAAGTAACCAGATAGTAAATAGTACATGAAAGTATGTTATTTATTGAATTAAGTTTAACTTATTGATAAAAAAATTGACAAGTGATACATTATACAGTGTACTATACTCATTAAATTATACATATTCTCTGATAATCATTCATTCATAAAATACTAAATATTACTATTGACTATTGTCACACAGCACAGCATTTCCAAATAATCAAATAGTGAAATAGCTGCAGAAAACAATCTGCTTGTGACTGTTGCGCCACTGAAAAGCCGACAAGTTGCTTGCAAACAGAGCATGACTTGAACCCCTCTGACACCGGAGTTTATGTTGGGCTTGCATCCATAGTCCTTTGATTGTTTTTCAATACCTGCTAGTTGCACTGCAGGTAAAACAGTAGGAGTAATATTTATCGGAGTGATGGCTCTACCTGACTACCTGCCATAATTTGTTTTTATTTATGAAATTACGCTGAATTATGTACTGATTAACTAAATTGTAATCGAGAACTCACGAAAAATAATTTCAGACCGGGATTCGGAGGATTGCCAAACTAATTTCCCTGGAAACTGACTATCCATCTAAATTTCACACTGATCATTCAACAACCTAAACGAAAATCAATAAGTTATGGTAAATGCAATGCTTAAATCTGAATATAATATTATCCAATCAAACACTCTTGAATTTGGACTCGGAAAATAAATTACTTGTTAAAAAGTTACTAGACAATAATGATAATCTGACCTTAAATTTTAAACACCCGTCCTTATATCAGGTCCTTATATCAGCGCATTTTATATTTCAAGTCATTAAAAAAAAACTTACCTCATTAATATTTAAAATTATGAAATCTATTTTAAAATTAAAACATTCTTTTTTGTTGAAATATAAGTACTAGTACTACTCATTATAGGATTTGTACGAAATAAAAATTTGTATATTTCACTATCTTCTGAAGTCTTCTGGAACTTAACAGTTACAGCGCCATTGTTTATGTTGGAGGTTTGATTATAAAAACCCTTTTTTAAGTTAAAGATCCCTTTCAACTCAACAAAACACACGAAAAACTAATTGTTAAAGGTAAGTAAAGCATTATATCCTTTTTTAAAATTTCAGTGTTTAAATTAGTAAAAGTAAGTTATTTTATCCATTTTGTTATAAAAATTTAAAATGCACTAAAATATGGGATTACCCTGTAACATTCGTAAGATTTTATGGCATTTGGTTAGGAAATCTACACACACCCCACTGCAGCCCAACCTCTTTCACATGGATGTGAGAAATTATACTTAGTATATTAACTTAGGGAAGCATTATCATTATCTGCACAGTTTTGATGGTGAGAATAATGTGACTCAATGTCCGTTATCCTCACACTCAAGTAAACTAGCATTATTCTCACTGCAGCACGCTTTTTAAACTGCGAGAATGATGTCGCATAATATTTATATTCTTTATACTGTTGATTGACATCTATTGGACTATTTGTGTGGAGGGTATAAAGATGGTAATCCTGCAGTTTTAGCATATATATTATTTCGTAGCGAATTTTAATTTTGTCAGAACTTTCATTTTTAATTGAATAAATGCATAAATATAAATTGTATATTCTAATATATTCTAACTTTTTAAATCATGTTGCCAGTATGAGTATAACTCGATTCGATGCCCCAAACACTGCAAAGCTTCACAGCATAAGGAATCGTGGCATTTCTTTGCAAAATCTGGTCAACAATATTACCTAAGGTAATTACATTTCACAATTTACTTTAAATAAATGCTAGTCAAGTGTCTTTTATTTATTTATTTTCTAATTACAAATCTCTTTCTTGATTTTTACACTTAAGATTAACTTTGTATAACTAAACATTATTGGGGTCTTTCATGCTTCAACAAAGTCTGTTGTTGTAAGCCAACATTTTTTTTACTGGTGAACACCCTGTGAACCATTGAGCTGGCCTTATGAAAAAGGATAATCCAGATCATTTGAAAAAATACTTAGTTTGTAATAAACTTAAGTGGAAATCAAAGACATTTTATTAAAATTAAATGGGGTGAAATCGATTTCAAAACAAAAATCAGGGACATTAGAACATGTTAAAAAAATTTTTTGGGATCTGGATAATAGGAAAACAAATTTAAGTACTTTTATTTGTCTTTTAGTATTAAAATTAATCAGTATTAAAATTATTTTATACACCCACGTCCATAAATAATTATATAACAATATGCTTTTTACTCTGGGAACGGATTAATAATTTTTCTTCCATCTTTTATAATAGAAATACATATGGTATATGTCCAAAGGGTCTGGAACGGATTAAGGACGTATACCAAGGTTTTACTGCATATCAAAATTTATTTACACTTGCCTTGCACATCCTGTATCATCTGTTTGTTGTTGGGCTTTTTCACTACAATTAGAGATAACAACATTCATGAACCCATATACCGCTGATAATTTTTAAAATGGCGCTGGTTGTGTATTTTTACATTTATTAATTTTTGTTTTCCTAAAATCCCACCCCAAATCAATAGATTGCATTTAATAAAACAATTGATACAATTGGTTTCTAAATGCATTCTTAATAGTGAGCAAAACTTCACTTTTCCATCATCTTAAAAACGTATTGAGACATTCTGTATTGTGAGGCAGTGCGAAAAATTCAATTTTTCCAGGATCCTTTGGTAAAAAACATAGCTGCAAATTTAAAAAGAAAAAAAAAAATTAATCTCAAAAGCATTGGCTTGAATAGCAAATATTTTCTTCCCCTGTATTGCCATATTAACTCTTTCCCTGCCAATCGCCGATATATAGGCGATCTCGCCTGGTCACGTTTGTGCCAATCGCCGACATATAGGCGATTTGAGTTTTTGAATTTATTTCGTTGCTTAGAGTGTCCCATTAGACTTTTTAAGTTTTAAAATGAGAGGTAACTCTTTTCTAATTCCTTTCTGTTTAGAAATAGCATGTGTTTACATTCAGTAGTGTTAAAATTAGCAGCTTGTTTCGATTTATTTTGTAAACAAAGATATGGCCACGCCTACTCAACGAACATAGTGATTTATTTTAGTATTTATTGCTATCTTATTAAATTTAAATGTGAATTATTGATGCAGAAACATTTTAAAACAATAATAAAACATTAGTTTTAGGATTTAGTTAAGATTTTCATCCCTATGATACTGCATTATATGGAAAAAGAGCAGTGGTGACAGTTCGTTTTCTATATAAGGAAATAATAGAAAAAAGTTTTCTGCCATGGTCATCATCAATACAAAAAATCATGTTAAGCCTGGTCCCTATTGGAATTCAGGACGTGTTAGCGCATTTTCGTATTATGTATCAGTACTTATGTTAGATATCAGCATTATGTAGTTATCAGTAATTGTGTTTAGATTTTAGACATATTTTTATGAATTTTCTTGTGTAATGAATATACCTGACATTTTTTTAATTTAAAAGTCATTTCTTTACATTTTAAAAAAATTTATTTTCTCTTTAATCTAACTACAAGTCACCACAAATGATGACGTAAAACTCTCTAAACTTTTACACATATTCTAATGACGTCAACTAAAAAAAAAAACTAATTCTTTTGCACGCTTTCGCACCACTCTTCAATGCTTGAATAACTATGTATTCGACTTCCGGCAATGGCGGCCGTTCCCTGCGCTGGCGCTAGTGTTACCTCTCGATTCGAAATATTTTTTGGTAGTTTTAACGGGGTTTTTTAACGGATCGAGTAACTGAGTGTTGATGCACAAATGGCAGGTCAGGACATACAAAAAACATATATACCTCATGGGTCTAGGACTTATGGATGCTGAGATCAAGGGTGATGACGGACGGACGGACATAACGGGTGCAATAGCGCATTCGACTTCTCGAAAATGCGCTAAAAATGTCATAACTTTAAAACTACATGGGATATTTTCAAAATTTAAAAAGCATTTATTTCATAAATGGAATTTACATTGTGATAATTAAAGGAGAAAAGGATTACAGCTATGCAGACTTTCTTTTAGTTTGGTAAGCTCAGATTTTTTACAAAGAAAATTTAAGACACAAAAATTGATCACAAAATCTTATAGTGAAAATAATTTTTGGTTTGGTAATATTTTATTTTCTTCTACATAATTGAATTCTCTATTCAATTTCCTTTCTTTTGATGTAAGATACACCAATGTTGCTTTAGACATTTATTAAATATTGTACGATAGTTAAGGTCACCCTTAAAAAATTACCAAACTAAAAAAATGGTCTGGCACGAACGTGTAAGAAACCCCCGAAACCCCCTGGCAGGGAAAGAGTTAATAGACTATTAAGTTCAACAAGTTCTGGTCCCAGAAAACCTGCCGGAAGTTTATCAACAATCTTTTCTTTTTTTGGTTTTATCTCCCCGAAATTTGTTTATTATTATTTCTACAATGTATTTCTTCTTTTTATGATAAAGTCCACAGTAATACCATTGTTTGTTTTTTACTTAAAATTTATTTTCCAGGTCTTTAAAGTCAAAGCTAAAAATTTCATTTTTTCCCCCTGAATATTTAATTTATAAATTCATTTGGCATTTGGAGATTCTTTTAAAAATTAGGTTGGCCTATGCTATTTGTGCCTATTTTTTTTCAATGATTTATGTATTAGAATACAAATAAATCCAGAAAAAAGTGGAGATGACACGTGTTAAAATGCACATTAAATTTTAATATTTTTCTAACGATTAAAGAGACTGTGGTGAAAGCTCACTGCAAAAAGACACCCCCAATACCAGATGGGTTATCATTTTGAGAGGTGCTAGATGTATAGTAAACATAGATCAAATTAATTAGCATTAGCTTTGAAAAAACTAATCTTTCTCTAACTTCAACAGGTTTAAAGTTAAGAAAAGATGAATGGCCAAGGGAAGTCACAACATGAATGGTCAGAGACTTGACCTAAAAGGGGATATTTTTCTATTTATTTTCCTCTCTGTTGAAGTCAACAAGCATTATGGTAAGTGAACTTTTTGTGTGACATGATCAGACGACTGGAAAATAAAGCAAATGAAATAAGCCTTGTAATTTGTATTTGACAGCCACCACCTTCTATATTCATGTTCCCTCTAGTTAGTGTATCCTCATTCTATCATTGTGCACTTTCATTAGTGTCATGTCATGTTTTGGTTTGACCATTCTTGATTAGGTTATGGGTGATGAAGTTCACAAACTCTGGATTAATGTTTGGCCTTTTAGTGATGTACCTCTTCACCTATGTTCCCTTTAAGCTGTGTGGCAGCGCAGATATCTGACAGACGTAGCGAGCGCAGCAGTTAAGAATTACTGCTCAGCTAATTTTGTAAAATATTGCACAAGAAATGGATGCTGCGCAATTTTGCACATGAGTTTTTCACTTTGTACTCAGACCTACGAACCTCAGAGGGAAGATTGTGGTTCACTACTAAGTCATTCATCATTTCTTTTAGTTTTAGTTTGAGTAGCATGCATTATCATATTTCTGATAATTAACGTATACCAGGCAGAGATTTTTCCATTTTCCATCTTTGTACTGGCAAGAACTGCAGGACATTTGTCAAATTTATAGTTGCATTCATAGCTTTGGTGCCAGTTAACATATTTACACATTTTCATGGTTTCTTTGAATGTTCATTTTTTTCTTATCTCTCTATTTTTTTATGTTTCACCAGTTGAGAGGAGGACAGGCTCTGTCCTTATGTTGAAAGTGTTTTGTCAAAATTGCAATCTGCTCCATGCAAGCAATGCCACATCAAGAACACTTCCTAAAAGCAAACATTATGACACTAATAGAAGGCTTGTGACAGCATTCTGCCATGGAGTCCTTTTGTGAATGCCATGACCAAAAAAACATACAGAGTTCATATAAAGGCAATCTGTGAAAGAATTGACATTTACAATGATTTTATTAGAACTGATGCTATTGAGAAAGTAAAGCAGGTGCATGGAGGAGAAAATGTAATTATTGACATCACTGTCAGCTTTGACGGGTCATGGCATAAAAGAGGTCCTACGTCCAAGCAAGGCATTGGCGTCTTTATTGAGGCTACTACAGGATTAGCCATAGATTTTCATGTCATGTCAACTTATTGTCAGGTAAGGAAAATAATTTTATTGTAAGGTGTTATTTTTTCCCCCCCCAATAATTAATTTTTTTTAATAGATATGAATTGAATTTTTGTTTTTAAATTGAATGTCTTAACAAATACTTTTTCAATCACAGTTATGTTCAACCACTGGCAAGACCATGCTGCAGATGGGTGAAGCTGCCTATCAGAAATGGTATGATACACACAAAGACAACTGCACAATCAACCTTTCTGGTTCTGTTGGGCTTATGGAGGTGGAAACTGCTAAAGTGATGTGGCAGCGATCTATAAAGCCAGGTCTTTGGTACACCAGCTTAGTCAGTGATAGAGACTGCAAAACATTCAACGAATTGTTGACTTTAGCACCTAAATATTAGACTCACAAAAATGCGACTTGAATTTAAGAGTATAATTAGTTTATAATTTCCCAATTGTTATTTGTTTCTGTATTTTAATTTACAGACTAAAATAAAATTGCTTCAACAATACTACAAGAAGGCTGTAGCCAGCAAGGTGAATAGTCCCTCTGAGTTGAGGCAGAGAATAATGACTACATTTTATCATGCGTCTTCCACCAGAGGAGCCGAAACATCACTCTCATGGTAAAACATCATGGTGCTTTTGGCAAAGAGCTGCTGCTTACAACAAACCAGCACACTCTCATAAGGGCAACAGCAGTTGTTTTATTTCACAGATGGTTGCTGGCAAAATCAAACCAATTTATGAGAGGCTTGCAAAAGATGTCCTTTTTGAAAGATGTCTACTGGGGATGACACAAAGTGATAATGAGAGTCTACACTCTAAAATATGGGCCTAATGCCCAAAGTATATTTCTGTGGGTAGAAAAAGGATAGAGATGGGGTTGCTATAGGCATAGCTGAATTCAATACAGGTAGTTTATTTCTTAGAAGATTTTTAGAAACTGTCGGCTGTTCCTTCAATAAAAGGTTAAAGAGGACATCAAACGAGTAATAGAAGCTGAAAAAAAAAAAGAAAGGAATGAAACTAAAAGAAGAAGGAAAGAAATAGTGCCAGAATCTTAGCTCAGCAAGGATATATTAGGTTAGAGGGGGGTAAAAGTTATGACAGCGGTAATTATTGACTTTTTTTTTTTGGGCGGGGGGGGGGGGGGGTAGCAAGAGGGCATTTTAAAAATAAATGCCATTTTAGCATTTTAATTTGGATGATTATTTTATGTTTAACTTTAATTTTTAAAAAACAGATTTGGATGTACATAGATATAAAATCAGAATAAAATATTAATTTCAAACTTTCTTTTGGCGTTTTCTCCGTGGATGTAGGAATCAAAATATGTTGTGAATGGCCTGATAGAATTGACTGTAATTTATAACATATGCTTATTACATATATATATATCTATAGACTCTTAGAAGGTGTTTTTTTTTTTTACATATTCACTTGAGTTTAAAAGTTATTTTGATTTTTTAAAATTGTAAGGTGTAAAAACACTATTCAATATTTTTGTACAATTTTTAAAAAAAAATTTAACTATAATTTTTCAAGATTTCTAAATTGCATCCTGACTATGCATTTCACTATTCCACAAATGCATGGAAAAACATACTATTCAGACACATGTATTCAAATCAAAAGCAGGAAAAAAAAATCTAACCAGGTCTGACTTAATTCCATCTTTTAATAGCTATTTCTAATAACTAATGAGAAAAACAGCTGCTTTTATAAGGTATTACAGATTTTCGCTACCCCTTAAGTCAAGACAGGTTAAAGTTAATGTCAAATAATAGCAGGCTAGGTTTTTTTGAGTTGATCGGATTTTGTTATGTTGACTTAAGTACATGTTAGCACTGTGGAGAAATGTCTAACCTTTTTAAATATCTCTGCTGTGACACCCCCCCCCTCTTTTTCATGATTTTTGAAAATGTTGTTTGTGTGTTTAATTATTGCAAGTTGAATATTTTTAAATTAAAAGCTTGCTTCATTGTATTTCTTAATTATTTTCTAGTTGAAAGAAATGTGTTTCTTTTTTTTTTTTTTTTCAGACTTAAATCGAACATAGTAAAATTTTTGACTTTGGTGTCACCCCCCCCCCTTCCCGGGCGGCCCGTCCACCCACGACGCCACTGATCTCTTGTAGTTATCTGGAGAAGTACCATTATAATTTTCATAGCATAGGAGTTCCGAATGGCCCATAAATGTAGGCCTACATGCATAACTAGGTCCCATTTTCGCTCAAATAGTTTTATTTTTTAAAATACGAAATAACGCGTAATATTAATGTTTATGGGGGCGGGTTCGTAACCACGAGACAGCGTACATTGGGATAAGACCGTCGTAGCCGGTGGACTACCTGTATATAAACACGAGTATCTATGCTTGCACGCCTTTAATTAATATAAATAAAACAAAATATTAACTCTATAAGACATTAATTCATAATTTTCTTCTACAAAAATAACATCAAAGAAAACCCATCTTCTGATTATGGACAGCTTCACCTACTAGGGTTCCAAACACACGAAATAAACCGTAGAATAGGCAAGGCAGCTGCCACAATGGCTAAAATAAATAAAGAAACAATTCCAATATTTACATCTACTCAAATAAGTGAGAAAGTCACCGGAAGACATGTGATATATGTGACTGAAATACATAATTTTTTTTTTTAGAAAACTGACGTAAAACACGAAATTCTGAGGAATACCTTTAGCAGAAAAATGTGCACTGTGCAGAAAATTTTTTCCGTTAATTTTCGTTGTAAGCTAAATATTTTAACTTTTTTGTTACATGTCACTTGAATAATTGTCTGAATATATATCTACACGCACAGCACCAGTATTAAAAAACCTCAAGATGGCTGACGGGGCCCCCCTCCCGGTGGGGCCACTGAATAAATTCCTGGATTCACCCCCTGACGGCGGCCCTGTTTACAGCTTTATGTTGGGCTGACCATCTTGTGTCACACAAGGCTTTGTTAATCAGTTTCATGTGTGAAGTACCTGTCAACGATGAGTAGACGCAACAAGCCACGTATCAAGATTTTGCAGAAGACAAAGAAAATCTGACTGCAGCAGGACAACCTGCTGCACTTTTCCCAACCAAATTAAGGGAATGAGCTGTGAACCGAACATAATGTGCAACACTGCACTTCTAAAAAAGAATAGCCTGGACTCAGTTATACTTCCATCTCATACTTGCAGCTTTACCGTATGACTTTCCTAGGCATTTTCAGGGATTCATACAAACTTTTGCCCAATTTATCATAGACTATAATAACATTTAAATCATTGGGGCCCCTGGCTTTAGACCGCTCAGCCCATCCCCTTTCATCCGCCATAGAGGAGGGGGTCAGGCATCTGTGACGAGGGGAGGGTGTGTTTAAAAAATGTGACGTCACATAAAAACACGCACAACGTTCAATAAAAGTTCCACTAAAATATTTGATTCTTTAAAATTTATTTAATGAAGTTTTCAATGGCTTCATGAGTGTTACGATATAGAATGCAGATTTACACTGAATACATAATGAAATGACCAAAAAATAATAATTTGCAACATACTAATTTTATTTCGAAAATATGGCTTTTTTTTTTTTTTTGGTGGGGGGTGTCAAAGCGTAGTGACGTCTTAGCGGAAAAAGGGTAAAAATCGGCAACTTCACATGACGTCATTTATGGACGGCCCCTCAAGTCGTGAAGGGTTGACACCATTAGCTACCGCCCCGGGGTGACACCAACCCTAGCGACGCCTCTGCAAGAGATACATTGACGATATCATTGGAATCACGAAAATTGACGTGCAAGAATTGAAAAGTTTTATTTACTTCGTTGGTAGTTTCAATTCTTTAATCAAACTTACTTCAACTATCTATTGAAGTGCTGTTAATGTTTAGAACATAAAATTTAAATTGAAAGGAAACAAAATATCTACATCAATTTTTTACAAGTCTACGGACAGCTATACTTTCCTTATGTATACATCGTCTCATCCATAGTCTTGTAAGTTTTTGAAACTATTGAGACTAAAAAGACTAGCGATGAGGTAGACTTTTTGGAAATGCTGGATTCGTTTTAGGAGTTCATACCAGTTTTAACATCCACTGTCAATCGAGTTAAATGTATAACCAGACAAGACACTTTTAAATCGTCTCTTTATGATCACTGTGATCGATTACACATTTATTTTAACTTTTCATCCCCATAACTTGAAAGCCCGCCACCAGGTGATTCTCAAAAACCGACGGATCCTCATGGCTGACCAAACCCAATAGGGTTTACAAAAAACCTCCCCTTTTTGCTTTCTGGAGAGATAAATGTCTCAAAGATATAGGTACTTGTAAGAAGCCACCTTCCCTCAATGAAAGCACACATTGGAACAAAAGTTTGCAATACTTGTCTATATGTCAATGAAATCGACAACATTTCGTTCCCCATTGAAAAATTCAAAATAAATATTTATTCACTTGCATATATATCACAGCGTGAATTATGCGTTTCTTTGCTAAAGTTACAATAACATCTGCGTAGATGAGACAGGTCGTCGTCTTGGAGATCAATTTAGATTACACCTGTATAATATAAATAAGCAGGCTCAATATCATGTGTCTAAATATCTCGACAGTGTTAAACATGACGGAATTTCAAATATTGCTGCTACTGGTAGTCTATATACTAAACACTAGCAATTCTTACCCATGATAGGATCAAATTGAAAAATAGTTTTATAAAATGATTTGGACGTTGGCTCCTTTGCTCCATATGGAATAAACCAAATCTGCAAATTTACCTAACTGTAGAATATTTTTGCTGTTGTGATTTTCACTGTAACTTTTGATACTTCCTCCCTTTTCTCATATCCTTTGTCATTGTTTGTTGTTATTTTTCTTTATTTTAATTTTACATATTGTACTGATGAAGGCATAAGCCGAAACGTTTACTGTTGTATTAGTTTAACAATAAAGCTCAAATTTATTGTTTTCATTATACAATTTTTGTATTTTAATTTTATTTAAAAGCCTTATTGCAGAAAAGTGTCAAAACTTTAATGAAACCCCGAAAATAGGTTTTTTGCTTAGCTGGTTTGATTAATTAAGGAGGTAATATTTTGGTCGCGTGCCAGCCGATGAGCCTCTGTGGACCGACTGTAGCACCCGTGCCATAAGATCGCCATCACTGTCATAGGGTTGTCTGTTGTCGACGATTCCATCCATCTGATCTTAAACGTTGTTTTAAAAACATCCGGAGGCTATTGCGCAATATGTTAAGTGCAGACCACCACCTAATCATCTTGTTTTATCTTGTTTTTTTTTTATTTTTTAAATGAAGATTATAACAAGGCAATATGGCAAAATGTCAAAACTTCAAATTAGATGTACATATTTCTGATACTTCTGGTGCTGAACTTGAACACCAAGTACCTGAAGTAGTGCATCTTAGATATACAGACGCTCCTTCTATGCAGAAGATAATTGCGTCCACAGACCATGAGAGATGATCTGTTGGCAAGTGATGCAGCGGTCACAGGCCACGGCCTAGGGGTTCCACGCATTACCCCAGCCGCCTAACTATTGTCTAGTTAGGTACCCATTCGGAGCTGGGTGACTCGGGGACTCCTCAGGCCGCGAGAACAAATCCTCACCTTCGTATGGATTCGAACCCGTGACCATCGGTATGACAGTCGAGAGCGCTATCTCTCGACCACCAAATCCCACAATAGTGCAATAGTCAGTGGTGTAGTCCTTAAAAAAAGAGGTGGTAGGGAGGCTCTCTTTTTTCACATTTTTCACGTATGTAGGATTCTACAACTAACACAGTCTCAAAAGTGCAAGTTCTACAACTAACACAGTCTCAAAAGTACAAGTTCTACAACAAGCACAGTCTCAAAAGTACAAGGCCTACAACTAACACAGTCTCAAAAGTACAAGTTCTACAAGTAACACAGTTTCAAAAGTCAAATTTTCGAATAAATTGAAACACCAATTATAATATAGCAGTAACTTTAGTAATTGTACTACAATTAAAATGTCTGAAATTAAAATGGATGGAAGTTAAATGAAATTTACATGCTATTCGTGTTGGGTGGGCGCGCCCACCACTGGCAATAATTCAAGTTTGATAGCCGTTCATGTTGTAGATGCGAAAACTGCTGCTGATTCAAGAACATCCAATCCCATCTCACCAACTCTTAGGAGTCACCGTTATTTAAAAAACTCATCCCTGTCTCGCTGAAACAAAGACAAGGCCGTGACGCTAGTGACCGGAAAATAATTGCAAGAACACCCCAATACATGAGCTACTCGTTCCTGCCATGGACAATTAGTTTCTGGATCAAACTTCCAATAGGATCAATTGAGGCTAATACAATTGATGCATTTGTGTATATCAGCGGCGTAGCGTGGGTATGTACCGCCCTTGGCAGAACCCAAATATGCCGCCCCCCCTTTTCCACAAAAAAAATATGTTCATGATGTATCATCATCATTTGTCCTTTGGGTTCCTTGTGGAACACAGGGCCTCTGTCAAAGCTCGCCACTGAGCACGGTCCCTTGCCAGTCGCTTCAATTCTTCCCAACTCTTTCCAGTTCTTCCAGCCTCATCTAACATGCTCCGTCTCCATGTACACTTGGGTCTTCCTCGCTGGTGTTTTCCCTGGGGGTTCGAATCTAAGGCCTGCCTCACCCTGCTGTTATCTTTTCAAAGGGTGTGTCCAATCCATCTCCACTTCCTTTCCATGATCTGTTGTTCTACTGTCCTTTGTCCACACCTCTCCCGCAGTTTGGAGTTTTCGACCTTGTCGAACCATTTTATTTTCAGAATATTTCTGAGGCATCTGTTAACAAAGGTCTGGAGCCTATTTTTTGTTGTCTCTGTCGTTCGCCATGTTTCGGATCCATAAAGTAGTACTGTTTTAATGTTGGTGTTAAAGGTCCTTACTTTTGTTTTGACAGAGATGTATGTAGATCTCCAGACCTGTTTCAGATTGGAAAATGCCTCTCGCGCCAAATTTATTCTTCCTTCGATGTCCTCATCTGTTCCCCCTGATATACTGACCACACTTCATGATGTATAGACAAAATTATATTTTTTAAAAAATGGTAATACATTCACTATTTAGTATCCTGAAAACTAATGCCTTGTTTTTAGAAGCTATTACATAGTTCTTGAAAAGAATGTGTACCATCTAGACAAATTACGTTAAGTACATTTCAGTCGTGCTTTGAATTTAAAGCCATATGGGAAATACTAAATCAAAAAATAATATCGCGCTAAAATTTTCTACCCCCCCCTCCACGATCTTCAAACGCCACGAATTGTCAGGATTTTTCATATTTACTCCCCTCCCATGGGCGTGACAGTACTTTATGAACGGACTCAAACTTAAGAGGAAATCATCCAGACAGGGGCGTCGCTAGGGTTGGTGTCACCCGGGGCGGTAGCTCATGGTGTCACCCCTTCATGATTTAAAGGGGGACGTCCATAAATGACGTCATGTAAGGTTACCAATTTTCACCCCCCCTTTCCCCCCCCCCGCGTCATACTTTGTCACAAAAACGTAAACCTTAACCCCTTGTTCCGCTATGACGTCACAAAGCTTAGACACCCCTCTCCCAAGCCATAATTTTCTCAATAAAAAATAGCATGCTGCAAATACGTATTTTGTCATTTAAATATGTATTTAGTGAAAGTATGCACTCTAGTATCGTAACACGCGGGGAGCCATTGAAAACGTCATTAAATAAATTGTAAACAATCAAATATTTCAGGGGACTTTTATTTAAAGTTGCGGGTTTTTTTTATGTGACGTCACATTTTTAAACACACCCGCCCCCTAGTAAACATATCGTCACAGATGCGTGAATTATGGTTGAATTAAAGGGAGGGGGCTGAGCAGGCTAAAGCCAGGGCCCCCAATAATTTAAATGTTATCATAATGTATAATAAAGTTGGGCCAATGTTTGTATGAATCCCTGAAAATGCCTTGGACAGTCATAAGTCAATGCTGCAGTTATAAGTAG
>MUZC01004702.1:147366-172404 GCA_002072015.1 Radix auricularia | reverse complement strand
TTCAAACTGCAGCAGAGAGCGATCCTTTTTAAAGTTGAAATGAATACAAAAATGAGTTAGAATTCGTATTGGACAACCATGACTGAATATGCTCTCTCTAATTACTATTGAAAAGGAACTTGTAAGCTTATTTAGCTTTACTCACTTGATTGAAAACTTCGCCATGAAAAAAACCGCAAACTTAAGTTGTAGGTTGAAATAATAATAAATATTTTATAACTTTTTGATTTCAAATAGAGAAAACAATTCGTTACCCCCTGAAAAACAAACGTTGAAAAAAATATTAAAAAATAAAGAATTACGCGTAATATTATTCTTCATGTTGGCTCGTTTGTAACCATGAAACAGAGTAAGTCGGGATGGGACCGTCGAAACCGGGGGACTATTTATATACAAACATGCATATACATGCTTGCACGTCTTTAATCAATATAACTAAATATTGATTCAAAGACATTGAATTCAAATTTTCCTTCTTAAAAAACAACAAAGAAAACTTGAGAAAAATTGTACTCCCCGCACCCCACTAAGGTGGAGGATATAGTGAGGTGGGATTCATTCATGCTGTTAGTGTGTTAAAGCCTTAAAGCTCCAACCTTTTTAAAGATATCTCTGCTGTGACTGTTTCTTTCTTTCTTATTTGTTTTAATGTTGTTTGTGTGCTGGAATTTTTTTATAATTGCAAGTTAACTGATTTTTTAAAACAATTAAATCTCTGTGTTTACTGTATATAATTGTATTTCTTACTTTCTTTCTAGTTGAAAGAAATGTGTATTCTTTGTTTTTCTAACATAAAATCGAACAGTAAAATTTTTGGCTTTGGTGTCACCCCCCTGATGGTGTCACCCGGGGCGGCCCGCCCCCCCCCTCACGACGCCACTGCATCCAGAAACCTTTAACAAATTATAGACAATAAATAAAATCTACTTTGCTTTACAATGTAGTCTTAAAAGTAGGGCTGGTAACGATTAAATTAAATGTAATAATTAACTTTTGAAAAATTAACGATTTATTTCATGAATTAATAGTTAAGTTCGATTGAAGCCAAACATCTCAAGGGAAGTAGCAAAAGCAGATATATGGCATTTTTTGTTTTATTAAGTTATCTCCCCTGTCTCAAAGAAATTGGACCATGGATTGTTGTACTATGTCCCTCAGCGATACAGATCCTGCGATGTGGGCTATTATATTGTTTATTAATTATTTTTTAATAAATTGACAAAAAATATTATACATATTTTCTTAACTTTTAATCGAATTTTTATCTATTAAAATTATTTTAATCTATATTCAATCGATAAACTTTTTAACGATTAATCGAGAAATTAATCGTTTATTTCCGCAGCCTTACTTAAAATGTATTAAAAGCACAGGTAACATTAAAATAATGTTGCCCAAAATATAATGTAATAGTTGTGTATTTTAAAGAAGTAGTTGAAGTAGCTTTTGTGCCCAGGAGTAGGAGAAAATAAATACATCCTTCCGTGATTAGGTGTTTCAATTCTATGTGGCGCATCTGTATCGGTCCCAATGTTCCATGTCAATTAATTTGAAATACACGTAACTTACATTTGATTTATTTTTTAGCATTTAAAAGAAAAAAAAAACGACGCGTCAAGACTAATTAAATCTCCGTCTCCACAAATCTTCTGAAAAAACATTTCCCAATAGTTAATGAGAGGCGCACGTACATTATTTTCTTATAGTGTTACAACTCCAAAAATCTCTTCTTGAAAAACACATTTTCATATTTAAAATTTATTAATGAATCATTAGGAAATACTATATATTTTAATTTCTTATTTCAATCGTATTTCCTGATTCATTGTAAGAAACGTCTTCTGCTCGTAAACTTCCCTTGACTCTTAAATTTCCTTTGGCATACGCAAGTCCAGGTGAAAAAGCTGGCAAGTAGGGCGTTCGATTAAACAAAATGGATGTATCCTGCATTATGTAGTTATGTAGCGATTAGAGCTGAAAAAAATGCCTGAAAATTTAAAATGAATTTACTTATTGAAACTATTAAAGTTCTCACCATACAATTAAACTTCACTGCGAAATAATATAAGCACTGAAACTGCACTTTTACCGGTTTATTATATTTATGCGGTAAGTGACAAGTAAATTGACGAAGTGAAGGCACTGAAGGGTAGCCGGTAATTAATTTTAAATTTTACTTTAATGTTGGGAAATTAACGCTATAAAAATAATTTGTTCCGTTAAACGAATGCTAGTCAAAATTATACAATTCACAATTCAATAATTAACTTAAAATCTATAGTCTATACTAATATACTATGATTGCTATGAATCATCAACTATCATTTTATCATTTTAGTTTTAGTCTTAAGTGTTTTCATACTTCATAACATTGATGACACTTATTAACATGAACATGTAATTCATGTAATCTTGGGCAAGGTTTGGCATTTAAATTTAGTAAATTTTAAATAGTATAGTAAATAGCATTAGAATTTCTGTTTTATCCCCCCTCCCCCCCTTTTTTTTTGTTGTTCTCCATATTTTTAACAATGAAATTGAAGGAAAAAGAGTGGCCAAGGTTTGGCAACAGGAGCATTTGATTTTGATTTTTTTTCCTTGTAATAATTATAGTATAGTTATATAACATAATATATACTTATACTTTATATAGTATTGGCAAAGTACAAATTATAATTAAAAATAACACCCCTAGTGTCTAGTCTAGTGTCTCATTGCTTGGAATTAATAACTAATGCACACAATGTCAATGTCACCATTACATTGACATCACATTGTCACATGGACTATAGACTATTGTAGACTAAAGATGATTTCAATAATTACAATTATGTTATTGAGTTATTGTTATCACTGCATTTCTGTGTCACATGCCTTAGTCTAAGTTCAATTTCATTCCTCAGGAAAGAAAAATACACATCTTTTGAAACATGATGTTTGAAAAACTAAAAACTCCAAAGACCCCTGAAGTGCCAGCCCCACCACCTCCACCCCCTCTTCCGCCACCAATAATATGTGTTCAAGAGGCAGCCAGAAGTGTACATGTTAATGGTTAGTGTACATTTATATTTTTAATATAGACCTAAGATCTATAATTATTCTGTCAGTTTACCTATTCACACTTATTAAACTTATTTACATTATTTATTATGAAAAAAGTTACATGTCAATGAGTCAATATGTCATTCTAATATTTTTTCAAAAGTTTTATTTGATATATTTTTCATGTCTCATGTACAATAAACGCTAACTAGTGCCTCAGTATATCTATCTCTCTCTCCTGTCTAGAGAACTCACAGATAATTTTTAGCCTGACACAAGCTCTGGAAGAAGACTCGCTCGGAAAAATGTCTTCATTAATAGAAGAACAAGGAGTTGACGTCAATTCCACACTTTCTTTTGGCGTTTGTATCCTCCTTAAGGCTATAAGGAGTAGATCAACCAAGATTGTTGACTACCTGATTGATAGAGGGGCAGATCCTGAGTCTTCCATTAGAGATTTGATGAAAAGACCTTATGGATTAGAAGTGGAATATAGCGTTTATTTCAAACGCTATGACCAATGGTGCGTAGACACCTTGAAGAAACTTTTGCCAAGGGTTGGGGATAAGTTGCATGCCATCGTGGATCCCGAGGGTAGAACTCTCTTGCATTTGGCCTGTTACTTTCCAGACTTGAGTATATTTGAATACCTCCTCAATCACGGCCTTGACCCTAATGTCAAGGACAACAGAGGGTCCACAGTATTAAGTTTACTTATTTCCCATCATGACACTCGTGCAGCCTATGAAATGGTTCAGTTGGTTCTAAACATGCCTAACATTCAGGTTGACATTAGGAATGATTCCGGTTCAACTCCTCTTTACCAGAGTTTTTTAATGAATCGTTTGGACTTCTTTTACCTGCTCCTTCGCAAAGGTGCTGACCCGTTCATGCGCACATTTTCTGGCAACACTTTAATGCATTGTCCCTTCCTTCACTGTCATAAGTATTTAATCTTGCATGACTTGGGGCTCAGCGTGAATGTAAAAACTAACAATGGAATGAGACCTCTACAGAACAAAGCTGAACTCAATTTTGATTTCCTGATATTAATTTTGTTGGGACGAGTAGTCCTCCCTGAAGAATATACAAAAATGGAAAAAACCTTTGACCCTTTAACTGTTTTGAGGATAAAGGAAAAGGTGGAAAGAGGAGAATTTTCCAGTACTAGGCTGCAGGCCCTGTGTCGACAGACGATCAGGGCGGCTCTGTTCAAATCAGACCACAGTGCTGCGGCCGAAAACATTTGGCTCCTCCCACTCCCTAAACCACTCCGCCTCTATTTAGATGTCTATCTATACGGGCAGCATCTATTAGAGGCCTTGAGTGGGAAACCAAAAGCACAAGAACTTCGGTAGGCAGCTAATCAATTGCTTTTGGAAAGGCATTGATATTAACTTATTAAACCTGACTTTGTGGTTGTTCACATTTTTATGTCTGATTTTTTTGTTCCGGTGCATTATTTATTTTATTTCTGCTCTGCAAAGCTATATCACGTTTTATATGAATAATAAAAATAATAGCTAATGTTAAACCTACTTAATATAAATATTACTATTGTGATTAAAAAATGTATGTGCTTTGTATTATTGTGATATTGTTATTATTTAAAACTTGTAAATTTAGACAAGTTGACTGATATTGATAGTTTCTTATACAATTTAGGTTATTTGTTTACAATATAAATTATCTATTTTGCTTTTTTTTATTTTTAAACTCACTTTGAACAAGCCTCTACTTTTTTGTAACAATTTATTAATATTATAATTATAAATCTGTGTGTTTTTTTATTGCTATTATTAGTATTACCTATTGATACTAATTAACTGCTATTGGCTTTTAGTTCTAGAGAGTAGACATTCCAGAAAAAACAAAATCAGCATTGGGCAATCCAACTTGGACATTTAAAAATCCTATAAGAGACTGTTCTATCATTTTCAAATGAAGGAATTTTGTTTAAAAAATGGTTATCACCTCATGATCAATCCATTAAGGGTGAAATCACTGAATTTTAAAAGAAAAAAAAATGTTCATGTAAATCTCAGGCATGAGAGACACAATCTATTTCTATTGTCTGGCCTAGATCTAACTAAAAGCATGGACACATAGCTTTTTTTTCTTTCTAATCACTTGTCATTAATGTCATTGGCTAGAGGATTTTGTGTCTTATTAAATTCTTGATATTTTCTTAAGACCTATTTTCAATGTAAAGATGTATGAGAATTAATGATCAAGCACCTGATATAGATATTTTATATATCTGCTAGGAGGTGGGGAGATGTAAATTAGATTTTCCTGTGATGAATTTACAATTTTTTGCAGTGCAATTTTAAGGTATTGTTTTTTTAAATGGTTATTTTGTACATTTCGTTTTTTAAAAATTGGTAGTTATTATCAAGTGTTTTATAAATATTTTGTTGTGCCATGCTCATCAAGATGCCGGCAGATTGTTATCAATTGTTTCATAGTAAGAAACTGCTTAGTCCTCTGGTGTGAAAAAATGAATATATATCGAGTGATCTAAATGTCATGCTTAAATATATCCACTGTGTTTTGTATAAGTATAAGGCTGAGTATTGTTTATTTGTTTCTGTGAATGTGTAAAACATAATAAAATTGAAATGATATAACTAAATTTTCAAGGTTGTTGGAGTAGATTCTTCTTTTAGTAATTATAATATTGTTTGTACTTGTTCAGTACTTGTTTAAAATATTTTGCCTATACAATATTAAATACAAATAAGCCTTAAGTTTAGTACTAGTACTGTAATGAATACCTAAATTGTTTATTACAGGGAGGTATCATCAAAATTATATATTTTAGAAGCTGTTTAGCTCAGGATTTAAAAGGGAGTAGTGAATATCTCAGAAATGGTCAGCATTGTTCCCTCTCAGGTTCGTTGTTCAGGATGCACAGTAAAAATAATCGTGTGTAACATCCATTTTTTGTGCAACATTTTACAAAATTTACTGTGCTGCAATTCTCAACTGCTGTGCAGCATTGGTCAGATATCTGCACAGCCGCACAGCTTAAAGGGAAATTGCTGGTCAGTCAGTTTGCTTTAACAATTGCATTGTTATGTAACATTTTTCAGTGATCAAATTTAAAATACTTACTAAACTTACTTTTCAAAACCACTGCCACTTCATTTCAGTCATTTAATTGTAATGTAGGCATGGCATAGGATATTTTAAATTTAGATGGGATGTAATAGTAATAGAAGATCCACGCAACACCACGACCTTCAAATAATAGTTTTAATTACACCTTCTGTTATTGTCAGGAATCATGATTTGTTTTAATATAAACGTTATAGTTATATTTTAATATCAATATTATTTAGTTATAATTTATAATTAATTAAAATTAATAACTTTAAGTTTAAGTCCTAAAGCTTTTTCCTATTTAAAATTAATGGTAAAAGTAAAAGTGGAATATCAAAATTTTAAAGATACATTTTATAGGTTCCACAAATTGTGAGTGTGTCCTCAACATATATATATTTTCTTCTTTAACATTTCTGATTAAAATCGAAGTGAACAAAATGATCTGGTGACGTTAAACCGTAAAGTTGAGATCCTAAATTTTAATACTTCTCCCGGGAAACAAATAAAATTGTAAATATGGCGCCTGTAAACATAAAATGTATAGTTTCGTTTTCATCACAAGTATGTACCTTATATAATAATGGGAAATGTAAAATATGCTTATTATTTTAAACTAATTAATCTAAATGTATTTGTATTTATTACTCTGACACTTGTTATTCCGGCTAAATTCATTGTCATTGTTAAAAAATGGCACCACCAATAATCAATGACTCTCATCTCAATTCATTCAATGACAATGATGAAATGAAGTGTGACAATGATAATGATTTCAATGAAAATGATAATGATTGAACTCACAATCAACAATGTGAATGAATGATCATCTTTGAATTAATTGAAATTAATTGGCTAGGTGGTACTTGGACAAAATTTTCAAAATGAAGCTATTCTATTATTCTAGTTGGCTAGAAAGGGCTTGAATCAATGCAATTTATTGATACTTGGCATGCTTTACTTTACTACTAATACTAATAGTACTAATACTGACTAATAGTAATAGTAATAGTCTGAGTACTAAGTAACAAACTAAGTTACCAAGTTTGCTTACTTTGCAGTGCAGTTTGGATCTGTCGGTGAAGATCAGTAGAGTAGTGATCAGCACTGTAGACTGTAGTTTACTCTTTTAAGTCTTTACTTTCAGATGCAGATACAACTAAAGAATTTTAAATATTTTATTAAATTGTACGAAGTGTCTACTGCTACGGCAGACTACTCGGGGGGGGGGTGATGTGGCTGGTGCTATGACATGTTGTAACGCCAGCATCACCCCCCCCCCCGGATCGTCTGCTGTTACGACAATGTTGTAAACAATTTGTTGCATTTCAATTATGCTAATACTAATACTTGAAAACTAAACTATAGTGTCTATAGTTATAGTTCTCATAATAAAATATCATGATTACTAAGTAAGCCTATTAATGAATTTTAAAGGTTAAAAAAAAATTAGATTCATCCATTAAATGAAATACACATATAAATTAAAAAAATTGAAATAGCTCAACAGCTTCGCTAGACGAATGGATGGTCGGGTTAATTGGTAAACGGTATGACACTATTGATAGCGGGATCGAATTCTGCTGCCGTCAAGTTTTTTTTTTTAAATTTCATTTATTTTTTTTTTTTTAAAATCACGAGTGTGCTGATAATTTTTGTTATTATTCTGAAAAGCAGATGCGTTGATTAAATCTTAGGGGTCTACCGATATTCATTTTTGCCAAAACAAAGTTTTTGATACTTATAATTATAATTATACTGATATGTTTACAAGTTCTAGATGACATATGAATAATTATGACTCACAACAAACTTCGGCTTTGACTTACAATAATAATTGTTAATTTTAACCAATAGTTAAATAAATTTTGCACACTGCCAACCTTTATGAATGAAAAACGATCAACGAGAACAAAGCAATACTAATTATTAATACGCCAATGCCAATAGTAATAGTCATAGAGTCAAAATGAAGTTGAAGGATGAATGGAATGGTTTCCAGTGACAAGTCTGCACACGGTACATTTTATTATTCCACACGAAACAAATTATTTTACATACTTGCGATTGTACGTGAATCGTTTCTTGAGGATTTTTTTTTAATACTCGGCATCACTTACACAAGACACAAGTATAGTATAGTATAGCAAAATCGGCCGACATATTTATAATTAGTGGACCAATATTAAATTTAAATCTATTTAAATAATTGATTTAAATTAATTTAGATTTCTAGAATTAATACACACAAATAAGCCCGGATCTATTAATGTCGTATTATAATATAAATGCATATACAATATAAAGAAGAGTTTGTTAAGATATTATTGTGACTTAATTCTTTCCAAGTGGCTAATGCAAAGAGTGGCGTATGTCGTAACGCTAGCAACATCCCGCCGAATCGTCCGCTGCTACGACAAACTTGTAACGCTAGCAATATCCGGCTGGGTCGTCTGCTGCTATGACAAAATTGTCATAGCGCTAGCCACATCCTAAATTGTATCAAATCTGTGACTATGTCAGAGGTGACAACTGAACCGTACTGGTGCTACCAAATTTCAAACTTAACTAATCAAACTCAAATAATTATACAATGCAAGAGAGGCTAGTTCTAGAACTCGTGACACTAGTGTCACTAGGCAGTAAGTGGAGCAAGTCAGTCAGATTTCAAAAATTGAATAATGCTATACTATAAAAATAAAATAATGATTAAATCACTTTAATGCTACCTGTTACTGTTAGTGTGACAGTCAGCCGAAAAGCTGAACAGACAGTCATGTTTTATAAATGAGGCATGAGAATTATCTGATTTAATTTTAACGAAGTGTAGGTTAATTATTGTTGTCATGGCCAGGCGCTAATAGGGTCGTTTCTGACAGCCCTAGTTGTTACTATGACATGTGATTGCTGGAAATGTAGTGCAAAACATGGAAATTTAGGCGGGTGGGTGGAAGGGGAGAAAAAATTTTAAAAATTGAAAATTGATAAATAACGAGTGATGAACTATAAAAATATCAAACAAATAATCGACCATACGCCATGAGTTAATATAAAGGATTTAAAAAGCATCGTCCTTCTCCTCTCTTTGTCAGGTTTTTCTCATATGTTGTTGATTTCATTACAAAAAAGTAACACTTACTCAAAAACTTTATATCTTAATTTACTTTAATTTTATCCACCAGTTTGCCTCATATTAAATAATACTCAGTAAATTTTTGCCTGGGGTGTATATTTTTTTTGAATGGGGTGTTGGTGACTTATATTATCATTGGTATAAGGCAACAAGATAGTTATACCAATATCTTTAACTTTTTTGATCACACCGATATAGTTTTAAGCTCACAATGTCAAATATATTAAGAAGTAGATGCTGTACTTCCTTCATATACACAAGAATGTGTGTTCAGAAAAGTCATTCAGGATGGCAATGTTAAATGCTAAATTTTTGAGTACCTTTTCAATAAAAAAAAAATTATATTTATTTCTTTTAAAGTTTTTTGACAGTTAAATGGTCATAAATCAAAATCATAACAATTAAAATGGGCTTCACATTGAGATCTACTTTTATAACCAAATCTCAGCCCATAACAAATAGAAATATAAATAGTATAAGATATTTTGAATGTAAGTTTTAAACTGTTTGCTGAGTATATGCATCCACAGACAAATTGAAGTTGAAATGTACAATGTACAACCCTTAAGTGCCTATTAATATATTATGATCATACTCATTTAAAATTAATTAAGAAAGAAACTTTGCAATGCAATATTTTAAACTTTTAATTCGGCCTATAATTTTTCTTTTATAACATTTGCCTCTGCTGAAAACCAAACATTCCATCCACCAAGGATGATAACCACAGAGCCAGTAACCTTGTCAACAGTGACGGTACCAATAAGTGGCTAGCACATCCAAAAGATAAAAGTGGAAAGTTGGAATTAGTATTACAGCTGGAGGAAGCTTGTACATTGTCTTACATTGATATAGGTAAGAACATCCATTTATTTATCAATATTAATAAAGCTCTCACTAAAAAAAAGGAACCATAAATGTGTACAGCTATAAAATAAATAATCTTAAAACTATTTTTTTCAGTGCATATCATGTCAGTACCATAGAATTATATGAAATTGTAAAAGATTTGTGTTCGCCAGCAGGGTTATCTGGTTTTCTTTTTTTAAAAAAAATCATTCATCTTCATCTCATGTATTTAGGAACAACCTGGTGTTCCAGTTTAGAGGTCCGCGTTGGCAGATCTGATTGGCCTCAATCTGTGGAGTTCAAGTCCTTAATTCCAAGTGTTGTTTTAATGTCTCCAGTCGATTGTAGACTTGGACGTGCAACAAACTGCACAAAAATGTTTTCCAGGGGTAAAATGTTTGAAACATCTATACCATAAATTTATGTTTCTAACAAGATAATAGTTAATTTAAAAAAAAATGAATTAAATAAATGAAAATGTGATTTAATTAGTTGTATACACTGTTCAACTGTACTTCGTTCATGTTGTAAAAAGTTTTTTTTTTACTTGTGGTTGTAGTTAAGGGTTTTCATGAGATTTAGAAAATCAATTTTTTTTAGCAGACAGAAATGAGAAAAAATTATAAAGTGCATGAAATTAAAATGAATCAACAGAGCCCATTTGTGAGCTCAAAATAATAATGTTTGGCCTAAAGTTTGGGTAGCAGTGGGCATCTAATTTTAGAAATAGGCAAAGTTTTGTTGAGACTATTTAAAAAAAACAACTGAATCTTTATTCTGAGGTAATTAATTTTAATACTAAAGCACGATACAAATCTTTTTTCAATATTTTTTATTGTATATCAAATTATCTCTATAGTTTTATAAAAATATTTTCCCCCACCAAACCCATTACACTAAATAAAAGTTCAAAAATAAAGGTTAACTTTTTCTTAAAAGACAAAATTTATCTCCCATAAATTTTTTAATGTAATACTTCGTCTTGTTTTAATTTTATGTAACCAAAGACTATGTCTAATAAAAAAAGTATTTTAATATAAAATTCTACATCTCATTCAATGTTTTACTTACAATTCAAACATATAAACAAAATAAACACAACTCAAAATTTGACGACAAGTTAAAATATGCTATTTTTATGTAAGTACACAATAATTTAATTTTGCTGAACTGAATTATAAAAAAAGTCTAAATATTTTTTTTTTCGTTCAAGATTTCATTTTCTTTTTGTACGTTTTCATGAGGCTGTAGAGTGTGTTGGAAGTTTTCAATCCCAACAGGTCGGCATGTTTTTTTTAACTAGTAAAAATTAAACACAAGACATTTAAAAAGTCAGCCCTGAGATACCTTCAACATTGATTTATAAAGGAGTTATTTGATTTTGTTTCGGCTGGCAGATCTTTTTCGTGTTGTCTAACACATTGATGAACATGTTTTCATCCTCACAGCTGATTTCTCTAAAGAAATAGCCACACAGCAGTGGGATCGTTTGCAGATCATCTGCAGACAACCTTTCAGACGAGATGTTCAAACTGGAATTTCGTTCATACGAATCAAAAGTGTTGAAGCAGAAAAGGCTGTGTCACCAAGAAATAAGAATATTTCAGAGATTGACTCTCACGTCACACGTTTACAGAAGCACTTACTTGGTAAAGGTAGTGGAGGAGTAGAGAAGTAAGTAATAAAATACCAAACGTCAATAGGTGTCTAAAGATCTAATACTAATAGATCAAGACAGATGATCTACAATGGATAATGATAAATATGTATATTGAGTAGGGCTGTTATCGATTAATTTAAAATTAATCGTTAACTTTTGAAAAATTACAGAATAATTAATAGATAATTTTGATTTACGTTAAAAATAAGATGCATGATGTCATTAAACTGAAAATTTCAAGGAAAGTAACAAAACAGGCAATTGGCATTTTTAAAATTTAAATATAAGTAGTTCAATATAATGTCAATGAATTTAAATTTTGTTATTGTTCATTTAGTAAAAAAAATGTTTAATTTTGTAAATCATTTTCCTTATTAACAGCTTATTTTAAAGTTTACACTTTAAAAATCTTTTTATTTAAATGGAGAAGTTTGTATGTAAAAAAGCAAACTATTGTTAATTATTATTAATTAATTATTGATTAAAAAAATCGACATCACATACAACATTTTCCTTAATTTTAATAGCTAATTTATCGATTAAAATAATTTTAATTGATAAAGTTTTTACCGATTAATGGAGAAAGTAATCGATAATTTCCATAGCACTAATATTGAGCCTTCTTATTTTAACAATGGGGGCTGCGGTGGTCGAGTGGCAAGCCTGCTCGACTGGCGCTCCGATGGTCACGGGTTCAAATCCATGGGAAGCCAGGGACTTGTTCCCGGGGGCCTAGGGCGTCCCCGAGTTCCACCCAGCTCCAAATGGGTGAAAAGCGGCGGGGTAATGCGTGGCACCCTTAGCCGTGGCATGTGACCGCTGCACCACTTGCCAAACACAACTGCTGCCCTGCAGATGGTCTTGGCTGACCAAAGGCTATGGAAGCAAATCCAGAAAATACAGCAGGCTGAAGTCGGAGACCACGGGCCAATTGGCGCAAAACTCGTGGCACGCAAAACTCAATATTCAATATTGAGAACGAAGAAGAAGAAGAAGAAGAANTATATATATATATATATATATATATGTAGCCGAGTGGTGGCTATATTGTTAGTTTGTATATATGATAATGTTTTATTTGACTTCTTTCAAAGGCTGCATGAAACACAATTCGCAATCCTCTAACAACTCCTCACTACAGACTACTATCTCACACACTCGCTCTGCAACAACTACACTTCCTCGTGCAACTTTGCGTTGAAAACAATCGTAACGGCCCCTTCCCCCCGTCACGGGTCACTGCCCATTGGCTGTACGCTGCCCCATGGCTGTACGCTGCCCCATGGCCATGGTCAAGGAGCACGCACACCAATGGTTCTAAAACTAGTAAGATGCTGGGCACACTGCCACATATATAAAATAAAAATATCCCTTACAGACCATGAAGGTCCATGGGAGCAAGTGAAGTAGCGTTCACAAGTTTCATTGACCATTGACAAGCATGGGATTGTGTGGTTAGCACAATGCCCCAGGGGCCTTGCCAGATCCGCGGTTCGAACCAGCGACACGGGTTCTTGCAGCGGTTCAGTAGTCCAACTCGCTACCACTTAGACCACCGCGCCCCACATATATATATTATATATATATGTGCTGGTACTGAATTTAAGAAATTTTCAATTAGTCGGGAAAAAATTTAATTGCTTGATCTATTAATTTCTATTTTTGTAACAGGTATATATGGTATATACTCCTTCTATAGCCCGTTTGTTCATAAGCTGAACCCCCTTTTTTTAGAAGAGAATAGTATCGAAAGTTTGTAACCTGCATCTAACTCGACCCCAAGACTTAACAGTATTTTTTTATTCTTGTTTCTTTGGTAAACAGGGGCATAAGCATGTACATTAAATTCTAGGGGAAAATGTTAGGCGTTGGCTTACAAGCGGGTCATAGATCATCCAGTTTTTTTGTCTAAATATTACAAGAAACTATTGCTCTACCAGATCCTTTAAAGAAGTATTAAACATCAGCACTACTTATTTATTCATTTTATATTTTTGTGAATGTTTTAATAATTTTTTTTACAAATTTTGTTTTGAACAACGAATTTTATGCATGCGTTTTTGCCACTGTTTACCAAAGAAACAGTAAATACGGTAGATCCTGTTAAGTTGCCATTCATTATTTAGTGGAATTGGGATAACTCCATGGCTTCCAAATTTTGTGGTGTAAAACAGCAAATGTGATCTTCTATGCAAGAAATAAGGAAGAAAAACCTTTTTGTTTATGCATGCACATCTAAATAAATAATAATATGAGGTAAAAGTATGTAAGTGACAAAAAATAAAAATTATTAAAAAATTGAAAAAAAAATATGTTAAATATTTGCTTAAATTTTAATAGATCAAATTAATTTTAATTGAAATAAAAAAAAAACACAAGTTTTTGACTATAAATCCTTTCTATACGAGACATAACTAAATGAATGTTCATTATAATTTATTTATAATATGCATTGCACGACAATCCAAAAATATAAATTTTAGCTATGTTTCAAATATATGAGGGATTTATAGTAAAAAAATCTTCTACAGTCTGCCTGCTAAATTTCAGCTCGATTTGTTCCAAGAAAAGGGTTATAAAACATGTGACATAGTGCGCACCGCGAGATAGATAAGCAACTAATAGCATTTACATTTACAGATCAGGAAAGTATAAAAAAAGGTCATTCAATATAATACACACCGCGACACTCTTGCACAAAAATTAACATGCTACATAGAAATAAATAGAGATAATCTAAAAATTCATTAATTTAATTAGAGTACATTGAATTTTTTATATATCATTTATATCATCGGCTCAAGTCTGCCTGCAAAATTTCAGCTCACTAACATATGAGGAAGGGGGGTTAAAATTCGATACAAAATTTTTTGGCAAGCAAAGCATCAAACAACCAGATAATATAAAGGATTTAAAAATAAGTACAATTTATAACCTTGTAAATTTAATGCCAATCAATAATTGTAGAATACATGTAGACTTATACACGGCTCATCTCATATTAAGACAAAAAGAAGGGAAACAAATCAATAACCTCTCCTTAGGAAAGCAATTTGCTGACAAATGTCACCTACTAAAGACTAAAAATCATCCCACAACACAGTTAAATTATTTTTATTACAAAAAAAATGTGTTAAGCCGCTCAATTTAAAATATTTTCAGTTTCTTTGCCATTGTTGTTGAGCCTTCTTGTCCATGAGGGACATCCACCGATCAATGCCGGCGTCTGCGCTTCCTCAAAAGGGCATAAGCAACCTATGAAAGACCTCCAGGCAGCTCTATCCTGAGCCAGTTTCTCCAGAATCTTCCATTCATGGCCAATTCTCTTGATGTCTGCTTCCGATTCCCGGCACCAAGTGTTTCTTGGACGGCCTCTTTTCCGCTTAACCCGTGGTTTCCATTTCAGGGCTTGCCTTGTTGTATTAGAAGCACGTTTGTTTAGTGTATGACGGATCCACCTCCAACATTTTTTATGAATCTTTTCCTCAATGGGCTTCTGTTTTATTCGCTGCTCAGTTCCCGGTTGCTGATTTTTTCTTTGCCATTAACCAACTAATATTAATTATATTGTCTTATAACATTCTCAACAGATATTATATTTGGTGGAAAAAGCGTAATTTGAAAATGAAAGCTAAAGTAGGCATGATTCACATAAAAAAGTAAATGGAAAAGACGTAAACAGGGTAAGGGTTAGCCTGACAGGATGTAACAAAACAGCAAACGTTTCGGCAAAGAGCCTTTTCAATGGACATACAATACACAAATAAAACGAATATAAAAAATAAAAAATTAGCTGCTTTGAAATCCAAAGAGTCAATGAAAGTAAGTCAATGAAAGTAAGTGACTTACATATAATATATATATATACCACTGCTACATTCAATGAAAAATTTGTTTGCTTTGATTCTCAATTGCTTTTAATCAACTTAGCCCTGGTGAAGCTCTCAAGTTCCGTCTTATGAAGATGTCAGCGAGTTCAGATAACGGCTGTGAACATGAACAAGCTCTTTCCCGGACAGCCAAGATTGTACTGAAAGCCGCAGAGAAGTCAGGAACCTATAGGCCATTCACTGTATCGCCCTATCGCAAATCAGGATTCTTCTCAGAAAGTATTGCAAAGAAAAACGATATTCCTGTAAGGACCTTTCATTATTTCTGTTATAATTCTAATTTACTCTTTAATTAATTTTTTTTCCTCTAAAATTTGTGCTGTTCACCTTATAATTATAAATCCAGAAATGTGAAAAATTATTCTTTTAGAAATAAGAATTTACATTGTTTTACTTTGTATTCTAGATTCAAGAAGAAATCAAAAGCTTTCTACCAACTCTAAAGATATCACCAGAAAATATAGACATTATAACTATTGCAGGTGTGTAATTAGTGTAAATAAAATGAGGGGTAGGACTGCAATCAGGCTTATACAAAATTCAATGGAAAAGACGTAAACAAGGTATGGGTTAGCCTGACCGGACGTAACAAAACGCTGTTTTGTTACGTCCGGTCAGGCTAACCCATACCTTGTTTACGTCTTTTCCATTGAATTAGTGTAAATGATGGATATCTAATCTAGATTTCTTTTTAATGGTTCTTATACCACTATTATGATCAAATTTATTCATTATAGGAAATATTAAATTCCGAAAAGTCTCATCAAACTGATGCTTGTTACATTTTCAATCAAGTTGAATTATTTTCTTTTCAGACCTCCGCCATAAATTTGAAAAGAAAAAAAGACGCAAGCTTACAATAGATGAGAAGAGAATATTTTCAGAAATGTGCCAAACATACATTTGTGACTCACTCGATAAAAATTCTGAAGTTTGTGATGTTGATGCTCTGGAAACCAACACAGACATTCCCCATTCAAATGTAAAAGAAACACCAGATACTCGCTCTTTAAGCATGGCAAGAAAAGTGACACCACTAAAAAATGTTATAAATCCTTCATCCTTGTCTAACCCAACGACACCCGTGAGACATTCAGTGAGACCAACTGGTATTATTTCTGTAACTGAAACAGAGGTCAAGGAAAACAGAAAAAACAAGAGTTGTCTGCCTCAAGATGAACTCAAAAATAAAACCAAGTCTTTTTGCTCAAGCCCCAAGGCAACACCTGGGAAAATTAGTGACAGTGGGGATAAGCAAAGTACACCAGGGAAAATTAGTGACAGTGGGGATAAGCAAAGTACACCGGGAAAAATAAATGACAGTGTGGATAAGCAAAGTACACCAGGGAACGAACGCATCTTGAAAGCTTTACCCTCCACTGACAGCTTGTGTGATAGTAATACAGAATTGAATGGCAAAACTTTTGCTGATTCTCGGAATTCTAAAAATCCAAGAGTTTCTCAAAAAAGGAAATTACATCATCACCCTATCAGATTTTTTAATGACAGACAAGAGGTAGAAACTACGGCTCAAGTGGTCAGCTTACATTCACAAAGTGGTAGTAGCTACGATGACCATACTGGTAAAAATGAAAGGAATAATAATAATAATTCAGATCCTGGAAACATTTCCATTATTGAGAAAAATGGAAAATCACAAGTTAAACAGACTTTCTTGTCTCTCAAATCAGGGAATGGTTCCATTGAGAAACAAAGCAGCCAGCCGTTGTCAGCAAAAGATGCCACCAGGTTCAAACAACTTAATTCCACAGGTGAAGACATTAAATCAAAAAGAAAGCCCAAAGAGAAACGAAGGAAATTGAATCACCACAGCTTAAACATACTGCAACAGTTTAGTTCTGAACTATTTAGTGATGAAGAGAGTACATCAAAATCTGTTTCAGAACCACAGAATATGGGCATAACTTTTCCTGATAGGGCAGGGAATACTCCCAACAGCTCCAAGCATATACAATCTTTTGGCTCTCATAGGAGGCATTCCACTGTTGGAACTAATGATGAGCAAAGTAATCCGGATAACACTGCAACTAAGCTTTCAAATGAACCCTATCCATCTTCATTGAATTCCAGTTTACACAAGACACCTAAGTTCATTTTCAAAAAATCTTCTAACATAATGAAGCCAGAAAAGAGCAGGCATCAAAGTGACAAAAAGTCAGCAGAGAGCCCCAGGGGAAGTAATCAACAACGACATCAGTCAAATTTTTTAAGTACTGAGTCTGAGAGGTGAGAAAATAGTTTTGTGTGGGTTCTATATTTATAATAGTAATAGTTATTTGATTGTCAGGGTGATAGTTATAGTCTAGTGTGGGTTCTATTTCTGTAATAGTTATTTGATTGTCAGGGTGATAGTTATAGTCTAATGTGGGTTCTATTTCTATAATAGTTATTTGATTGTCAGGGTGGGGGAAATCACTGATAGTGATAGTCTATCGCTGAATGAGAAGTGAGGGTTTGGTCAATCAGATGTCTGGACATTAACTAGACTCCTAGGGCAACGACATTTCAGATTGTTAAAAAAATGAAGAATTAGAAATTTATCTAATCTATAGGAAAACATCTGACATTCAATTATGTGATAGTAAAGGCGCGTTTATTATAAAGTGGGATTGCGTTGGCAGCTGTATTATGCTTGTCTAATTATAGTAATTATAAGATTAACATTTTATTAAAACCAAACAGAATTACAAAATAAATAAATAAATTATAAATAGATCTGCGATACCGTTATAATTATATTTTAAGTTCAACTTATTTAGTTATTAAGCGATTTGACTGATAAGAATAGAAGAAAAAAAATCAGAGATTCAGTTTTTTAAATTAATAGCAGTTTTACGCTTTAATTTGTTTTTAATCTGTTTTTTGTTTTTCCTTTATCTTCTGATGCCATCTAGTACTTACATCAGTGAATGCAATAAATGCCATGGTGAGTATTACTAGCTGTTGCAGAAATTGCAGTACTAAAAGTATTGTATAAATACTCTAAACATTGATTAGTTAACTAGTACTAGTATAGAAAGTAGAAACCTCAACAAAGTAGGCTGTTTTCTCAGCTAAAGGCACAGGTACAACAAATTTTTTATATTTATAATCTCTAGTTTATTATTTAGCCCTGTATAATTATATATCTAGACATAAAAACCACGGAATCAAATTTGAAGAATCTCCTTAACTTGTATAGTCCTGCTGACCTTGTACATTAAACAATGATACCATCTATAATACTGAAGTCCCTCAAGCTGAGAAAATTACCATAACAAAATTTTCATAAAGATATCATGCCATTCTTTGTCAGGTCACTCTACTTTGTTTCAGGTTTATTTCCAAGAGATGAATTAGCAGTACACCTGGTGTTCTGTACACCATTTGGTGGGGTATCTGGCCAAGGCTCATATAACGATGAGATGCTTATTGATGAGTCTGTAGAATATGCTGAATGCCCCATCTGCTTACAGAGGTTCCCACAAGATGTTTTATTAGTTCATGCAAGTGACTGTGGTCTTTGAGTAAATGTGCCTCTGTATTCTTTAGATAAAAATTAAACTAAACTTATCTTTAAAAAAAATTTTGTTCACTGCATATTACTTCATGTTCACGAAAGTCATTTACGATTATTCAAGAATTTATGATCCCACTCTATTGTTAAACTAAAAAATATCAAAAAGTATTTGCTAACAAACTTTATGTTAATTATTTTTAATACTATAGAGTAAATTACCACTACTCTGTATGTTTATTTGCTTGTCTAACACAAAAACGAACATGCATAAGTCAAAATAGTTCATTTTTCAATATCATTTCATCGTTTCGTTTTCCGGCAAATACTATTTTGTGAGTAAATTTGTGCCAACATCTTGAACCTTGCGCCTTGTATGCTGTCAACATCCCAAGGAAGAACGATGGTGATATCCGGGTTAAGACTACTTTTCCTGTTTGATATGGAAAACTCTCTTTTTGGTATTGCTTATTCACTTACTAATAGGTCAGTAACCACTCTGTTAAACAGTTAAACTTTGCAATGCTTTTCAATAGTAATGTTCTTTTCAAAGTGGTGTTTGCGACAAAGTAAGTTTAACGTTGGATTTTACTTCGTACAAAACACTTTTATTTCTGCAGAAAAAAAATTAAATATGGGACTAACTCTTGGCCTCTAGAGTTATTTGAAAATAGCAATGTTTGTTTTGAGGGCATGTTCACGTTGAAGTATATTTGTTTTATTGTAAGATATTACTTTGGGGCAAACACTTTTTCATGTAGGAAAATTAAGGTAAAGATCTAGGTCTAGTCTATATCTAGACTCCTAAGTTTTTATTAGGATGAAAATTAAATAGAATATAAATAATTATATTTCAGATTTAAAGCAATGTGTAGCATAAGAATGTAATCAATGCGGAATTGGCTAGTATTAGGGAAAAGCGGCTCTATTAGAAAGGCTTCTAAGGACTTTGGCATTCCACTTGCCACTCTTTATGACAAATTGACAGGCAAGCGGCCTGTCATAGCCTATGCACAGACCCTACTCACGCCTGAAGAGGATGTCAAATTAGCTAACTGGCTAATAGAGCTAGCCAAGCGAGGCTTTGGAAAAACTGGAGATGAGGTGAGACAAATGGCCAAACATATCTTAGATACCAGGCATTGTTCTTCAAAGAGTAAAACCGAAATACCAACATCATCATGGCTAAATAAATTTTTTAAATGCCATCCTGAATTGACACTGCTTACCCACCAATCACTTGGAAAGGAGAGAGCCCTGGTTACAACAAAAGCTATTAAAAAGTGGTTTAACGATTTAAAATGCTGTGTTGACAGCAATGATCCCAGTCTACTTAGTGACCCTTCTCGCATTTACAACACAGACGAACCAGGTTTTTCTTTTGATGCCAAAAGCAGGAAGGTCATTGCATGCAGGGGGTCGAAACATGTGTACATATAGTGTTATATTGTTTGTTGCTGCATGCGAGTCACTTGATTCAGCCTCTGGATTACAGCACAGATTTTTTATTCCTGGCTAAGAGATAGCTTTATTCCAGCCACAGCCCATGAACAGAAGCCTGTAGTCCTACTGGTAATAGTAGCCACACTGCACTGGTTGAGACATCACAGCTATGTCATGACAACCATGTAGTGTTATATTGTTTGTTGCTGCATGCGAGTCACTTGATTCAGCCTCTGGATCAAGCTTTTTTTAGTGCAATTAAACCAGCTTGGTCAGATGCCATACAACATAATATAAGTGAGCGTGGGAGGGAGTAAATCTGGAGAGCTTTGTAGCAGTGAGTGATCACAGTTAATTCAAGAAAATAGAGCTTTACATCGCTGCAGATTACAATACTTTAAATATAGAAGAGGATCACTTGTTGGCAAGAATGTGTCAAGGGTGCAAAAAACGGGGAGGGGCAGAGGTTTGGGTCCAATTTTATGCGTGTGATGGCTGGTGGCATGCACAGTGCACGCAAAATTGTGCATCCTTAAAACAGGAAACTTTTCTTTGCAATGTTTGCTGCCCTGACCAGTGAACTATGTTATTTTATGTTATGTTATTTCTAAACCTATTTCTTTTTTTTTAATTAGTTGCTATAGATCTACCTAAAGTTTATTTTGTAAAAAAAAGTTTATACTGATATTGTAAGTCTGCTATGTTGTTCTTTGATTCTGTGTGCCTTTATTTAAATGTACATATTATACAGAACTAAGTTATTTGGGCTAGAATTTCTTTAATAAAAGTTTTTGCATTATTATTGACATCTCCAGTGTTATTTGTTGACCCCCTTAACTTAAAAATGATTATTTGGTGATTTTGGCTATGTGTTTGCTTTGAGGTCAAAGTGTATCCTTTGAAAAAAATTAAGCAAAAAAGTATTTGGCAGGTGGTAGCTTACTGGGTCAGCTAATATTGTTTTTACATTCTAACCTTGCATAGTAATACAAGAATGCTGTCATATTATAGTAGCTTTGTGGTCATACTACTTGTAGGTGCTTTCATTTTTACTCCATGTCTGAGCGGTTTAGAAACTAAGCCTTGAAAGCAAGAAATGGTGCTAATTTTAGCATAAAGCGTTTGCAAAGTGGTAATTTACTCTATGCATTGTTTATTGTTCATGATTTTCTTTTTTTCAAAACTTCCTCTTCAAGACACTACAAACTCTGTACATACACAAATGTCAAAAAATTAACACAGGAGATTTAGAAAAAAAGCATAAGGAAATAATTTAATCTGAAACATGACTTCCGAACCTGACAAATATAGATTTGCTGGCACCCCATTAGATGACAGTACCAATGTTTCTCCTAGTCATTGATCATCTCACAAGGTAGACATTACCCAAGTGTATCAGTAAAAAGGATCTCAAAATGGCATCAATCAACAAAACAAAATTTATCACCATGCACAAAATACTAATTTGACACATGAGAAATGATTATTTATGGTAACATGTTCAAACTATAGCAATAAAGTTGATGTATTGTTTAAGTTTGCCCTTGTCATATGCAATGTTTAGCAATAAAAAAAAACCAAAAAAAACTCACATGTATTTTTTTTTAAAAAAAGGAAACTCCTTTAAAGGTTTTACTGACCAATATCTAACACCATGAGTTAAAAATCATCTGTTCAGGGTGCTTACAAATACGTACATCCCTATACTCAAATGCTGTGCAATGTGTCAAATGTTTTCCAGCAACCCGACATGTGCCATCACTTTTATAGGATTGCTATTAGCTGCACAGGATCATAGCTACCTAGTAGGAACTGCCCTTCCCCATTTATAATTCTAGTAGTGTATAAAAACAGACAAAACACTTGAGCACTATAATTATAATGATAGAGGTTCATTTATAATTTAGACAATTTAACTTCTGATTTGATTACATTATTATTTATTACTTTTATTTCATACATGCCTTAAAAAAATGTTGGTTATCATTGAAATGTAATCACTAGTTAGATGCCTAAGAAAGATCTATATTGAAATTGTCTTAAACCGAGTTCTATTTTGGCTGAACTTTAAAACACAAAACTATTTAAAAAGTGATTCATAGCTCAAAGTTAAAAAGAAAAAAAAATGTGTTTGCAATACATTTTACCTCTTCAGATATTTCAAGAATGTTTATCTATGCTTTGTTTGCCTAAATATTAGTATAGCATTGAATACAGAAAATAGATCAAGTTAACCTACGAAAAATATAATTCTACACCAGACAAATTATTATTTTAAAAGGATATACAGTAAATATTTTTATTTTAAAAGATCTATGTATGAGACATAATGCATAGCAATTTTAGAAAAATATATTTATATTGATCTGTTAAATTTTCAAATGGAAATAAAATCCAGTTATTAGAATCACGAAGAAATCAAGTTCTTTTATTATATTTCGATGGCCATAAAAAATTAGGGTTAGAATCAAAACTCACACATGAATTTACTCTATCAACACAAGGGAAGTTTGAATCGCATAACATCGAGCCAATAATCCCTGATAATGCCAGTGAAAGTCATCAGAAATAATCACACAGTGATAAACACACCAACTCTACCTTTACAAACCATTTTACACACATTCAGACATTCCACCTGCATCGAAGGATCTTACATGAGGTAATTTATCTCTTTCTATGAGGTAATAAGAAAATGACTAAATAGATACATATTCATGAAATTAGGAGACCAGAAATCAGAAGAAGAAAAAAAGATAGTTGTTGCACCAAAATTAGAGAAACATTCATGATATTTCATTTAACTATACGTATACATAATTCACATTCAATGAGCTCTAAATCGTAGAGTAGTTACTATTCAATTAGTTTAAACAAAACAACAACAACAAAATACATTCACTAAAAATTTCAGAGTTAGTGTGTTTATACCAGTCAACAAAGTTTCTGCACAAAAATCAAGTTCTGAACTTTCTGGAGCACACTTTCAAGGCAAAAGTCCAGAATATCAAAACTGTTAATGTGAAGGATGCTGCCGAGCCAGTGTATTATTTTATCTGTTGCAAAAGGACCAGCTGAAACAAAAATTCATTTAGCCTATTTAATATTCATAGTATTTACATAACTTACATTTTTAACAAACAAAATTTTTTTTAAAAAATTTAAATAAATTCTTGATATAGAATTATCCACTCAACAAGAACAATCAGAGGCAAATAAAAAAATGTCACTCACTATAAAGCACAAACATTATTAGTAGTTAAAGGCCATCATAATTCTTCAACACTTTTCCGGACAGTCCTTGTGACTCTTTTTTTAAATTCTTCATAATTTTCACGCCACATTTTCTGCAAAAAAGTATTTAGAATAATCAATAACCACAATAGTTATTGGAAGAAACATTTAAAAATAACAGTAAATGTTAAAATTTAAACAAAAATAATTTTTTGAAATGATGCTAAAATCATAGGGCTGTACCAGATTATAATGTTTAAATCCTGCAGGAACTGGAACCAGAATTGGATTTCATATTTGAATCCTGCTGGAATCGGAACAGGATCTGGATTTTACCAATTGTTTATTTAAATTTTTAAAAAATTTTCAAATTAAAATTTCAAACAACAAATAAATCCGGCTTTAAGGAGGTAAGCGCGGCTATAAATAGAATTGTGAATTGACCTTTAAAAATTTCAATTTTTCAAATATGACAGATTATTATACAAAAATATATCAGGAATTGTTTTCTAAAGTCAGATATTCATATTTGAATCATTTTTATAGTTAAATTATATTCTAAAAGGGGAAGGGGTATGTGTTTTTTCAAGAGATAGGAAAAAAGTACAATTTTCACATCATTTTGACGGGCAGAATTCCACAAGTTCTTATCTTATCTTATATGTTACAGACGCTCCTTCTGTACAGAAGATTATTGCGTCCTACGTATTTCTATGGTTTGTGTTTAGTCCTGTATTCTTACTAGAGTTTTAAAAGATGATAAAGTGGTGGCTTTCCTGGTTTCTTCAGGCAACCCATTCCACGCCCGAATACCGGACGGAAAGAAAGAAAACTTGTATGTGTTTGTTCTTGCATATGGAATAAGAAAGGTGTTTTTAACTTTATGTCTATTTGAGGGTTGTATTAGGTTATCTTTGTGTTGTATTTCTAAATTAGAATTAATTGCCTTATGTATAATTACTAATTTACTCTTGGTTCTTCTATCCTCTAGTGTTTCAAGGTTTAATGATTTAACTAATGGTGTTACTCTTGTCAGTTTTGAATATTCTCCAGTAATGAATCTGGCAGCTCTTTTTTGGATTTGTTCTAACTTATCAATATTTTCTTTGGTGGATGGGTCCCATACAGAAGATTCATATTCTAGTATAGGTCTCACCAGGGTGAG
>MUZC01004702.1:128391-146356 GCA_002072015.1 Radix auricularia | reverse complement strand
TTTCATTATCATTATAGGTTTTATTATTTGAGCCTTTTAGTGTGGCTATACCTGAAGGCTCCATTTTTTTAGATTTGATAAAGGACCATAAGTTTTTATTGTTATCTTTAGTTATCACATTGTTTATATAATTATTTTGGAGGTTACGGCTAAGTTTTTGTGTCAGGTGTTAATTTAAAATTGAACCTGCATTTATTAATTCTATTTGAAGTTATTTTTGTTGGAACATTCTGATCCATTATGGTTTTTAGATTTGTTTTTATTTCCTTCCATATTTCTTCTACAGGGCTAACTATGCTGAATTTACTTAGGAAATTTTTCCAATATGAAGAAACATTAACAAAAATAGAACTGATGCGATTAATTAGCCTTGAACTAAGTGCATCACGGACTGATCATGCATTTACCATTGGTTTCGCTGCTGCTAGAAGCGGAATCTGGAATAATGGATGACTGTTGTCTGTCATGTGACTATTTTCTGGCCTGTTCTTCGCTCGCTGTCTAGTCAACATTACACCATTACGATCATCAATCGGTCTGTTATATGTATGTGCCAAAAAATGGCTAATGTAACTTCAAAAATAAAAAAAAGGTTCATCCAGTAGCATACCACCTTAAATCCGACAAATTTTAATCGGAACCAGATTTATTAAAACTGCCGGAATCCGGCTTTTTAGGAACCAGATTCCGATACAGCCCTATAAAATCAATAGTAAGATCTCATTCCAGCTAATAAAAAAGATCTTTAGACAACAGTAGACATTATTGATGTTATGAAACTTAAAATCTAAAATGAAAATAACCAATGGGCGTGGGCAGAGAAAACTCTGTAATAATTTATTTTTAATAGTTATAATGAGAAAATGTTTCCTGATAATGTAAGTAAAACAATAAATATATTGCAAATAATATGGTTAATCATATCATGACTAGGGCTGTTAATATTGTTGAAAAATGCTGCCCGGGTACCCGTCAAAACTTTGAACGGGTACCCGGGTTACCCGTTCGGAAGGCCTCAAAATTTTCGATAATATGCCCGCTATTACTACATTAGCCTTTTACGGCTTTGTTTATTGTGGAAATGCAAATTTTGATGTAATGAGTGAACGATTGTAAAATGATGACCTTGAAATACTACTGTAGTACAGTGGTGTAAAAACAGTGAGCAAAGGGATGCTAAGGTTTTTTGAGCGGGGGAGGGGGTATGATGACATGGCGGGTTATTTTTTCTAGTTCATAGCTGTAGCTGACAACTGTTTAAATTAACTAAACTTTTCAGGACTCGACCCTACTTAGTGGACCCATCCTTTTATAATACAGTAAAGATATTCAATGATTCAAATATGAAATAAAAAATATAAAAAATAAAATTTAACCCCCCCCCCGAATAAAGCAGGTGTTTATTTCTTTTAAAGTATGGTGGGGATAAAATTGGAGACATATGTTAAGGGAGGGGGGTAGATAAAATAAATTGGTGCGTCTCAATCGCAACGATGAGCGGCGTATTTCAAAGCCAAGGTTATTTCTAGCCAATCCTAGTTATCACTCTTGTGTCCTATTTNTTTGGGGGGGGGGGGGTAGATAAAATAAATTGGCGCGTCTCAATCGCAACGATGAGCGGCGTGTTTCAAAGCCAAGGTTATTTCTAGCCAATCCTAGTTATCACTCTTGTGTCCTATTTCGTGTCATACTGAGTAGACAGACCCACCCCCACCATGTATTTTTGTTTTTATAGTGAAAATCATTCAACATATATAAAAATATATTGAAATATTTTTTAAAAAGTATTTGGTGGAGATGGGAGTGGAGACATGTGTGTGTCGGTGGGAGGGGGGGGGGCATCGGCTTGCTCGATCGCTATCAATGCTGAGCGGCGTATTTCAAAGCCAATGCGAAGGTCATCTCTAGCCCTTCCTAGTTAAAAGTAGTTATTGGCATTGTGTTCTAGTTCTAATTTCCTTACTTGAACAATTCAAGGAACTAAAACTTTTTTGTTTTAAATATTTTTTGTTTCATGTTCCTGGTAAAAAAAAAAATATCAAAATACTTTGTAGTTTGTCGGGACCGTGTTTTGTTTCCCTTTAACACGTACATCTTTTTAAGCATTTTCATTTTAATACGCATTTCACCGTATTCATTTCAAACGAAAAGTTTTAATTTGATAAATAATTATTCGCGAGCCGAAATTTGAACACAGAAGAGCCAAAGTTTAAATACTGGTGGTAAAGATATTGCAGTAACATTTTCACGGGTACCCGGGCGCCATTTTACTACCCGGGTAATTGCTCGGCAACGGGTACCCGGGTCCCGGGTACCCGTTGACAGGCCTAATCATGACAGGTGTTCATTTATTTGAAAATTAATGTTATGAAATCCTGATTGTGGACTGATATGTACTTTACTGATTTGTACATCACCTAACATTCAAACACTCTTATAAATATCCAGGGCAGCCGATGCTCCCAGACTGAATATACTTACAGCAGCATCAACGTTGGCCGGAGATTCATCATTTGGGTCAGCGAGCATTGAGATGACACTGATGCAGATGGTTTCCACAGTGTGAACGGGGAGCCACCGCTCCGCTGCCTTCTCGTACCCATACTTATCATCGCCAGGCTCATGCAGGATGGAGATACAAACATTTCCTTCTTGGTCGACTAATAAAAGAAATGAAAATGTTACTTCAACTTTACGAAGAAATATTTGTCATATCAATAATAAACAGAACTAATTAAACATATGTACAGCAGTCGATGGCGAACATCCAAGCACAAAAGCTAAAATAACATTAAGGTTGTCAAAGGTTAACCGGTCCTCGGATCAGGATCAGTCCCTTTTAATAAGGACCGGTTAACTGCAACTTAAATAAGCCTTAGTTAGTTAGTTATTTCCTCTTGGGCCGAAGACGCCACATAGGGCAGAGGTCATAGATTTCCATTTGCAACGATGCGTTGCTAATTGTATTAAGTCCTGGTTATTTCTTAGACCCATGGTTGAGCTTTCTCTTATGTTTGTTCTACGCAGGGTTTCTTTTGGTCTTCCTTGTTTTCTTTTGCCTGTTGGTGTCCACATGAGAGCCTGACATGGGAGTCTTCTCTCGTCCATTCGAAGAACATGACAGATGTAATTCCATCGTCTTCTCCTTATAAAATTTGACACATATTCTTGGTTGGTTTCTTTTCTTATTGTTTCATTTGAAATCACTCCATTTTATATTTAAAATTTTTTGGAGGCATTTATTTTTGAATGCAACTATTTTTTTTTCTATATAATTAGCTTATTACCCAGAGTTTGTTTTTGTTGCGTTACGGTTAAGAAGCAGGGCAGCATATGAGACTAAAGGTGACTACATTTCGCTTTCTCCATATTCCGGTATATAAATAACATACACGTCATCACTATTAGTTTACTTCAGCTGCTGCTAAGGAATGATTTTTTTTTTAAATTTTAATTTGCTTAGTTGTCGAGGCACTGTGACTGTAGGTGAGCTAACACAGTGCACGTTTGATGTCAACAACGGTCAAGGCCGAGGCTGTTTCTATTTATATTAATTATAGTCTGTTTCTTATAAAGACAAAGAAAGCTATAAAAGCATATGACCCCCTGACCTATAAGCATTTTCTGATCACCAGTTTGTAGTCCGTTTCAGGCATTCAAAAAACTTATCGGCGCGCTACGCTTAGTGAAGTACATGTACCTATATTACGCGAGGTATTTGAAAGACATAGCAAAGATACCAGGCGATTAATCGGCCCACAAATTCGAGTTCGGTCTATTAGTGACAGTTTTCTTGCTAGTCAAAGGCATTTGATTACCACATCAATAGAATGTGAGTGTAGCTCAAACCATATTTGAAAAGAAAAAACGGGGAGGGGGAACGTGTGCGCCGCAAAATTAAATTATTCTGGCGAGTTGACGATTGAAAAATCATATGTTTTTAAAAAATAAATTCAATTATATCATCATTGTTTACTCCGTAGCTTTATAATTTTATTAATATTATTAATTTTAATACGCGAGTTGACCGGCATCACACACAAGAGAGGTAAGCATGACTCACAACGGATGGGGCGAGGCGTTGGTTTTTAAAACTAATGAAAAATACCTCGCTAACTTTAACGAATGATTGAACCGGTCCTCTTATTTAGAATGGTGAACTACGAGTCCTCAAAATAATATATTTAATAAAAATATTTAAAAACAAGTTTTAAAGATACCACGTTTTGTGAACTAAAAAGAAGAAAATAAACTAAAAACGTGGGGCGCATTCGGCTGAAATTTGGTCTATTAATGCTTTTACATTAAACTTTTCAGTTTCAAATTCCTCCACAGTCTATATATGATACTTCATTTAATTTCAGCCGAATGCGCCCCACGTTTTTAGTTTATTTTCTTCTTTTTAGTTCACAAAACGTGGTATCTTTAAAACTTGTTTTTAAATATTTTTATTTTATACTTTTTAGTTTTCATTTAAGTAGAATTGAGTACTATAATTAATGAAATATTAAATTGTCATGTGAATCAAGTATGCATGCAAAATTTCATCAAAATTGGATGATCAGAAGTGGTTCAAATAAGGAATTCAATTTTTGCCCCGGAAATCCAGACAAGACGGCAAACTAATATAAACGTGGTAAAAAAAGACTATTAACCATCACTTTATAATAAATTTTTTGGAATTAAAAAAAAAAAATGTGTTGAATTGAGGGCAATGCGGAAAGAGCTGAACCAGTGGCGTCGTGAGGGGGGGGCCGCCCCAGGTGACACCATCAGGGGGGTGACACCAAAGCCAAAAAAATTAATGTTCGATTTTATGTTAGAAAAACAAGGAATACACATATCTTTCAACTAGAAAGAAAGTAAGAAATACAATGATAAAAAGTAAACACAAAGATTTTAATTTTTTAAAAATCAGTTAACCTGCAATAATAAAAAAAATTCCAGCACACAAACAACGTTAAAACAAGTAAGAAAAGAAAGAAACAGTCGCAGCAGAGATATCTTTAAAAATGTTGGACATAAAGCCATTTAGGCTTTAACACACTAACAGCATGAATGAATTCCACCTCACTATATCCTCCACCTTAGTGGGGTGGGGGAGTACACTTTTCTCAAGTTTTCTTTGTTGTTTTTTAAGAAGGAAATTTTGAATTCAATGTCTTTGAGTGAATATTTTGTTATATTTATTAAAGACGTGCAAGCATGGATATGCATGTTTGTATATAAATAGTCCCCCGATTACGACGGTCCCATCCCGACTTAGCTGTTACGTTGTTACAAACGAGCCCACATAAAGAATAATATTACGCGTTATTCTTTATTTTTTAATGGTTTTTTTTTTTTCAACGTTTGTTTTTCCTGGGGTAACGAATTGTTTTCTCTATTTGAAATCAAAAAAATATATAAATTATTTATTATTATTTCAACCTACAACTTAAGTTTGCGATTTTCTTCAAGGCGAAGTTTTCAATCAAGTCAGTAAAGCTAAATAAGCTTACAAGTTCCTTTTCAATAGTCATTAGAGAGAGCATATTCAGTCATGGTTGTCCAATACGAATTCTAACTCATTTTTGTATTCATTTCAACTTTGAAAAGGATCGCTCTCTGCTGCAGTTTGAAGTCATCATTGAGAGCTATGTGACGTGCGATGCTACATTTGTAAATAACTGAAATTTAGCTCATTCAAAAGCAGCAAAATTTATTTTTAGCTCTGTGCACTTGTTTTGAGTTTCGCATTGTGCTACTTCCTTTTCCTTACCCTAAGCCTGGGGCTGGACAATAAGTTTTTTAAGAGTTCTGAAAATTGGACTAATTGTGAAGGTAAGCAGTCTTCGAAATCACTTTAATATTCTTCATTANCATAAATAACATTTTGTGATATCAAACTGACACTTTCTCTTCTTTGATAGTATTATCGATTATTTATACTCTTTTTTCCCCACGGACTTGTCCTTTCCTTTGTCTTCATATGAATCAAATTAAAAATGCTGTCTTTTAACAAACTCAATGAGAGACTTCAAATACTTGGCTGAAATCAAAGATATTCTCTGCTCTTGAAGGGATAATTTTATTTTCTGAAATCTTTCTAAAATTGTTTCACAAATTCAACATAGTGATTTTAAGTTATTTCAGTTCCTTCCGAAATCTTTCTGCTTCAAGTCAACAGACACGGGGCTGATTTTTGTTTGTTGCTAATTCTTTCAGTGCTGCAATATTTGTGAGAGACGTGTTGTGTTGTTGTATTGACATGGTATGAACGAGCGAGTTGACTGAGTATGAAATACGTGTTTTGTGCTGTGAACGGAAAATAGTGTGTGGTCGTAAAGGGAGAGGATGGATGGATATTAATGTAAAGTTCGCTATGTAACAGAGGTTGATTCTAAGATTCATTAAAGATAATTGCAACCCAGACCACAAGGAGCTGAAGTCGTGTTTTTGACTTGCAAGTTCTTTTACAATATTCTCATAGTATGGGTTATAAACACACTTGACAGCAGGGCCGACTTTAGGCATAAGCAAACCGGCAACCACTTATGGCCTCCGATTAGTCTCATTATTGATGGGGGCCTCGCACAAGAATATTTCAATATTTCTTTCCTAATTTTCTGTTACATTTTAAGCCACCAAATTCACTTCGATTAGGGCCTCTAATTCCCTTAGACCGGCCCTGCTTACAGCATTATGGCGGGCTGACCATCTTGTGTCAGACAAGGCTTTGTTAACTTGTATCCCTTTTATGTGTTTTGGAAGTATCTGTCAACGATGAGTAGATGCAACAAGCCAGGTATAACGATTTTGCTGAAGACAACTGCTCCACCTTTCCCAACCAAGTGAAGGGAATAAGCTGTACACGGCACATAATGAGCAGCACTGCACTCCTTACAAAGAATAGCCCAGAATCTGTTATACTTCCTACTAATAACTGCAGCATTGACTTATGACTGTCTAAGGCATTTTCAGGGATTCATACAAACATTGGCCCATCTTTATTATACATTATGATAACATTTAAATTATTGGGGGCCCCTGGCTTTAGCCTGCTCAGCCCCCTCCCTTTAATTCAACCATAGGGGGAGGGGTCACGCATCTGTGACGATGTGTGACTAGGGGGCGGGTGTGTTTAAAAATGTGACGTCACATAAAAAAACCCCCGCAACTTTAAATAAAAGTCCCCTTAAATATTTTATTGTTTTACAATTTATTTAATGACGTTTTCAATGGCTCCCCGCGTGTTGCGATACTAGAGTGCATACTTACACTAAAAACATATTTAAATGACAAAATACGTATTTGCAAAATGCTAATTTTTATTGAGAAAAATATGGCTTGGGAGAGGGGTGTCTAAGCTTTGTGACGTCATAGCGGAACAAGGGGTTGGGGTATACGTTTTTGTGACAAAGTATGACGCAAATGAAAAAAAAGGGGGGGGGGTGAAAATTGGTAACCTCACGTGACGTCATTTATGGACGTCCCCCTTTAAATCATGAAGGGGTGACACCATGAGCTACCGCCCCGGGTGACACCAACCCTAGCGACGCCCCTGAGCTGAACGCAAGCGGGGGAAGCAGGCTTTGAAGCCATCAGACGACGCCAGGCAACAACATTCATTTGCTAGTTCTCAAAACATAAGGGATATATTAAAAAAAAGGACGAGCGGTTAACCGGTCTTTTTTTTTAACGGTTAGCCGGTCCTAAAAAATGAGCGGCCTCAACAACCTTAAATAAAATAATAAGTCTAACACACGCAGGACATCTTTCAATTAAGAGCTTTATGCTATACATGCCTGTTAGGCAAAGCTTTGTTCTTGCAAACAAATAACAGGCACAAAAATAAAAACAAACATTTTACAAATTTCCAGCAGTATACACATAACTTTAAAAACAACATTTACTTACTATTGGGATGCCACATCTCAGACACAAACTTCATCTTTGGTGGTCTGTGAGGGTATTCTTTTGGAAATAGGAGATGGGCTTTGAACATTCCACCCTCACTACATAGATGCAAATTTTAAAGTAAATTATTAGCAAATTACACGAGTTAACTTGTGACAGAAAAATACTGCACACTTATGCATGAATATTTCAGATCAAACTTCGAGACTTAAACCAGGCAGTTGGCAATTACTCTATCATTATAGAGTCATTATAATAGAACAAAATACAATTCTTACTAAAGTGTTTCAGGGGGCCCATATATAACAGTTTCCCACTTGAACAAGTCCTCATCATCAATTAGACCTGCAGAAAAGCCATCCACTGAGCTCTTGTTTAGCTCTAATAAGAAATGAAGAGATAAAGATTAAATTAAATTCAATTTGTAACAGGTGTGTACAATTATTTAACATCTTAGCCAACAATAAAAGTTATTGATATTTATAATACATATTTTGACAGTGTGTTGCCAAAGTCGGCCACTTTTGCATATAGGAATCAATAAACCATGGAAATGGAATACATAAAGCTACGTTAAAATTTGATTTGCACATGTATTTTAATGGTCTGACTATTCGTACCTGTTAATTAATATAAACAATAGCATGGCATAAAACCTTAAAAACAGGCGATGTTGATATTGATAAGGTGTGTTCAACATAAATGAAAGCCAGTGAATGAGAGGTAAACAAAGCACAATAAGCCAAAGCAAAATGTTGAAATATTTCCATACATAGAAAAGCATATGTGAGGATGATATGATTGGAACCCATGCACATACTGCCAGTATCTTGTGAAGCTATTTCAAATTTCCTATTTGATGGGGGTTTTAAATATAGTTAAAATTCCTATTTTCACAGCGGAACAAGATATGTTGATTGTCAAGCATTTTTTAGAAGATCTTGAAAACCACAATTGCAATGGCCAATTTGATGTTGTCAAAGTAAATGACCCCCACTGCATACTACCAGAATAGAATGACCATTAGTCATAGAAATATGATTATGATTACATAGTATATTTTCCTCTTTCAGCAAACAATCAGCTGTATGCTGCTCTGAAGGCCTACTTTTTAAGAAACAATACAGTAAATTATAGTTTCAGGGGCTGGGCTAAAATACAGTCTCTTCCCTCCACCATCTTTGTTACTATGACAGATGAAAAAGATAAAGGCTGGAAAAAGTAGCGGGAAACTTGAGATTTATAAAATTTAGATTATTTTTAGCAACCTACTGATTTATGAAAATATAAATAAAATGAAAATAAATTTGTATTTACATTTTATGCATTTGAATCATGAAATCAAGAATAGAAACTTATATAACAGCATTTAAAATTTTTTCCATGCAGTCTTTACTACCACACAAGAATCGACACATATTTTCCAATAAATATAAATAAAAAAGCTCCTCGACAGAAAAGGTTATTCCTGGCAATGACTTTGTAATTGGGCTTCTCATGCCCTCTATGGTGTTGGTGAGCGTGACAGTTTAGGAGTGTTTGAACTTTGAACTCAAGACTATGGTTGTCTGACAGGTGATGGAACAGCTCATCCTTCAAGCAACCATAAGATCTCCAACAATCTGACAAATTTGTGATGACAGGCAGTATAAGCTCTTTTATTAAAGCCCGGAGGGCATCTTTGCCTCAACTCTCAAACACCCAGAAAAAAAGTATTTCTTTCAACTCCACCAAACCCTCTACATGCTTTCTCTATTATATTTCTGTTAACCAAATTTTGACTTCTCTATTTCTACAATCTTACTCACTCCTATCCTCTCACTGGTCATAACACACACTCCCATTTAGAGCTCATGACAAAAGCCAACCCAGACCGTGGTGCTACTTCAGTCACAATATTTAGAAATACTGTTTTCTGTATTGAAAAATGTGTCACCTAACATTAATTTTAAATAACAGTCACTAAACCCTCATTACATTACAAACTAAATACTAACATAACTTGTTACTACATCTTCACTCAAATCCCTTCTAGCACACCTCTTATGTCAATCTTGCAGTAGGACACTTGTAACAATCTGCAATCAATCCAGCACTCATCAGGCATTCAAGCATACATCTTTAGCTGTGCTTTCAAGATGAAACCGAAATTGGACAGTAAATTCAACTTTCATTTCAGCAAAAACTTACACAAATAATGGATAAAAGTTCTAATGCAACGTAAGCGCACAGGAAACAATGAGACTGAGAAAAATTGCACACCATATAATACAACTCCCTGGCTATTTGTGTCACTTACATTTAAGTGCCCATATCAAATAGGTCTATATTAAAAAATGTAGAATAGATATTATTTGGTAGGGAGTCCCATCACCAAGCCCTTTTATTTTTTATTAAATAATATTAATAAGTGTTTGAACACAATACGTCCAGTTAATTTTTAAGGTGAGATCACTCTCGAAATGGTAAACATACCACCCTCAGAGCATTGTGACACCATCTTATGCCTCCAAGCGATTAATAGGCAACTATATTTAACACCCAAACCAAAGATATGAGACTCAGGACATGAGTATGACCTAATTTTGCTTAAGTTAGGTACTTTGACAGAAATATTAAATGTACTCCAATAGGCTTAAATAATACATCATTTTGAAGGGCTTGCTAAGACCTTTTCAAAAACACTTGTTTTGTCTTTCTATCTTTTGTAGAAGTGGAGTTATGATTTTTTTGTCAATTTTTTAAGCCCCTTATATAACCTATATAATTTATTTAAAAACTTGCGACCCAAATTTCAAAATTCTCTACTCTTTCCCTCACAACTTTTTTAAGTTTAGAGATATGGTTATCAAATTTTCAGGAGACATTCACAATCCAATTTACAAGACAATGAACAAGGAATGTTTAAATTATATCACGATTTTGAATTTTGTAAAAATATATTTGAAGGCTTGTTGAAGAAAATCAAGGGCAAAAATTATTGTTTTTATATATATAAATACAAATCAGTACAAACTATTGCATGTTTAATGTATGTTAATTAGTTATATTGTACATTTAAATCAATAACTATAATTAAATGTTTGAATGGTAAGTATTTGACTTTTAAAATAAAACTGAATGCAAGTTTCAATAAATTATTTTTGGAAATACCCCACTCTCTCGATGCATGATTACTGATATTTCAAATTAAAATCAAATTCTATTAGTCTTAGTATTTGAAGATTTAAGTATCTCATCAAATTATAATAAGAACATTTTTACTGTCAATTTCTGAGTAGATAACTTGTATTATGGATGTGGCTAGCGCTACGACAATTTTGTCGTAGCAGCAGACGACCCGGTCGGATGTTGCTAGCGTTACATGTCGTAGCGCTAGTCAGGAAATTAGTGCTACGACATGTCGTAACAGCAGACGATCCGGCGGGATGTTGCTAGCGTTACGAGTCGTAACGCTAGTCAGGAAACTAGTGCTACGACATTGACATACGCAACTTCTGCTACAACTAGTTTTAGTCACTCTTTGCAGTAGACACCTGGAAAGAATTAAATCTTAACAAACTCTTCTTTATATTGTATACGCATATATATTATAATACGACATTATTTGTGTGTGTATTAATTCTAAAATCTAAATTTATTTAAATAAATTATTTAAATAGATTTAATTTTAATATAATATTGGTCTACCGATTATAAATATATCAGCCGATTTTGCTATACTATAGTCTATAGTATACTTGTGTAAGTGATGCCGATCCATTAAAATTTAGTATACCGTAAAGCCTAAAGCCGTAAATGAAACTCCTCAAGCAACGATTCGCGCACAATCGCAAGAATGTAGGCCTAAAATAATACGTTTCGTGTTGAATAATAAAATGAGCCGTGTGCAGACTTGTCACAGGAAACCATTCCATTCATCCTTCTACCTAATTTTCACTCTATTACTAATACTATTAATATTGAGGAGGGGGGGGGGGCAGGTAATAACAAACGCACAGGACTCCTCGTTTACTCGCCTTCCCCCCCTAATTAGTACTATTACTTTGTGCTGCTGTTTTTGTCCATTTTCTCAGCACCCCCCTTCCCGCCTCTCTTTGCACTTTTTATGACGAGCAAGTCTGCGGGGTACGATGCACTATGCCTCCTTCGTCTGACAATGGCTTCAAATCCCGCTTTCCCCTGCTTGCGTTCAGCACTTTTTCGCGATGCCTTCAATTCAGAGATTAATTCAAAAATATCTTCCAAACAATTAAGTAACAGTGATGGTTTATAGTCATTTTTTAAACTCACGCCTCACCCTTTTCGTTGTTGATGCAGACGGAGTGTCAACTCACGAATCAAAAGAAGAAAAAAAAAAGTAGTATTAGCATAATCAAATACAGCTTTAGTCGTAACTGTAAGTAAGCAATCATTAAGTAAGGAATTAATCATATCACATTTTTACTAGGTAGTCCAAACTGGCGAAAAAACGCGTTTTGGGGTCATTTTTCATAGTTTTCAAAAAATAAATAAAAATACTTCTAGGAGACTTACACAAATAAAATTAATATGTGAATAAACTTCAAATCTTTATCTACAGAAATATGTATTTTTTGTATCTGTAACTTGTTTCCATATGTATTTTTAATGTGTTTAAAAAGTATCAGTATTGACAAATTTTACGACGTTTTTGTATTATGCAATGCATTTTTAATGGTTTTTTTAATTAAAAAAAACTTCATTACTTAAAAATAAAGTGGCCTGGGTATATTTGAAATTAATTTAATTCATGTAAATATACTTTAATGCTATTGATTCATACTGCTTACTGTACTGATCAACACTATCTTTAGATTGTTGTATGGTATGTTGAGTTTGAGTTATGTCAATTGCATAATTTTTTTATGAATTTGTAAATTTGTGCGTTTTTAATGAACAAGTATCAGTACTTATGAGTGTACTAGGTTTAAGGTTTTTATGAATTAAAGTGATTAAACTGTTTCTTTCTTGAAATTCATTCACAGAAATTGTAAGGCTTACTAAAATTACTTTTCATTTGATGTATGATGTTTGATATATAGATTTTTGTGACCAGGTGACATTTTTATTGTTACTATTTTTGTATCATTTCATGCCACTTTTAAAATTTATTTTTTAAGGGGTTAAGCATTGATAATATTTCTGTCATGTCATTTTTTAATAATAAGGTATATCTGAAAACACTTTGAAATGCCTATGGTACAGTTGTGTTCTGCCAATCATTTTTTATAATTTTTTGAAAAACTTCAATTTTAAAAAATAATTTGGTGTGAGTATCTTTGAACTTATTTTTATGCATGTAATTGTACTACAATGCTATTGATTCACATTACTTCTTATACCTGTTAAAATTAACTTTAATTTGATGTATGGTATGTTTATTTATGTCAGTTGCATAAATTTATATGAATTTTTGAAATTATGCATTTTGCACTTTTTTGGTCGGAAAATAAAATTGAATAAAAATTGATGTTTTTAATTTTTAAATATTTTTTTACTTTTGGATGATTCAAGTTAGATCCCTAAAAAAAATTGGGCTTATTAATTATAAACTTTGTTGTAACTTTACCAATTTCTAGACATCTCACTCAATTATTTTAGAAAAAAACAGTCTTTGAAAATGACCTTTTTTGAAAAGTGAAAAAATGCCATTTTTGGCACATTTTCAAAAAATTTGAAAATGTCATAACTTTTTTGTTTTTAAAGATAACTCAGTAATTTTTTTGCCCAATGTCTTAGAATTAAAAGTACTACAAAATGAAATACACCAAACATATAAAATCCTAAAAAATAAAATCAGTTTGGACTACCTATTTTTACAACTGTCGTAGCAAGAAGACGACCCGGTCGGATGTTGCTAGCGTTACGACATGTCTAAAATCTAAATATTTTTATTTTAACAGATTTAATCAACGTATCTGCTTTTCAGAATAATAACAAAAATTATCAGCATACTTACTATGATTTAAAAAAAAAAAAAATAAAATAAATGAAATTAAAATATAAAAAAAAAATGACGGCAGCGGGATTCGATCCCGCTATCGATAGTATTATATCATTTCCGAAGCAACCGTACTATCATTTGATCTAGCGAAGCTAGCTGCTGAAAAAGTGTAATTTTTTAAAATTTATAACTGTTTTTCATTTAATGCCTCAATCTAAATTTTAAAGAATCCTTTAAAATTCATTAATAAGCTTATCTAGTGATCATGATATTTCATTATGAGAATTATAGTTTAGTATTTAAGTATTAGTAATAGCATATTTGAAATACAGAAAATTGTTTACGACATGTCGTAACGGCAGACAACCCGGGCGGATGTTGCTGGCGTTACGACATGTCGTAGCACCAGCCACATCCACGCGAGTTGTCTGCCGTTACTTTGTCGTAGCAGTAGACACTCCGTTGTATTATTTATTGTATACCCTCATTTCTCAAAATGTCATTCATAACATGTTTCATTGTCCTTGCCTTAACACATATTTGGCAATTGAAGATATTCAGAGTTCTGCAATGAAATATTATTTTTATCTCTTGTAATTACTCCTATGTCTTTGTTACTAAGTAATATTATCTAAATTTAATTTACATTTATTTCTTATGATTGTATAAGTATAGGCACTTTGGTAAAAAATTCAACTTAACTCTTAATGTACCAAAGCGCGGTAATCCGCGGTTTACCGTTTAGTACCAAAGAGCGGTAATGCGCGACTCGATAGAACTCTCTTTAGAAACGAAATTACAAAAAATATTCAGTGCGGGATGAACGATGTTTTCGACTTCCGGCAATGGCGGCTGTTTACCTCGCTAGTGTTATCGCTCGATTCGCGATGTTTTTTGGAAGATTTTACTTTTTTTTTTCGAAGATGCGATTTTGCTATACTTTATTAATATATATAAACACCCAGTGGTGTGGTTCTGTATGTTTGTAACGTAACGCTGAGGAGCGATGTACGACAGTCTACAGCAGTTAGTTTAGTTGAAACGCTGAGGAGCGATGTACGACAGTCTACAGCAGTTAGTTTAGTTGAAAAATCGTGTGTTGATGAGCGCTGTAAAAATATTTAATATGATGACGTCATTGTTTGGTGTGCATCGGTACGCAAAATACAACCCCTATTATTATTATTAAATAAATACTTTGCGTACATTTCATAAAGTTTAATAATTCGTATTTATCAAAAAAGGACAAGTTAGTTGGTCTTTAAAAAAAAGGTTGGCGCCGTAGGCGCCCAAAAAAAGGGGGCGCCGCAGGCGCCACGGCGCCTGGCACAATCTAGTTACTAAAATAATAGTACTTAACTACAGGTAAAAATAGTTTTAAACTCAAAACAGTCTTTCGGACACATAAAATAACCATTCTTATTCTAAAAGATAACGTCAGTATGACTATAATAATAGAAATGGATTTAACGCAATTTTTTAAATTTTATAACCGGTTGATCGCAATTCGGGAAATTCTTATGGTACTGAGGCGGAAGTTTTCCAAAAACCTTATGGCACATTAAGAGTTAAACAAAATAAATAACTAATAACACAGTTAAATAGAGCTGATTTTTAAATAAATTTTAACACCAAGATTATATTTTTAGGATTTGTAGTTTTAAAGTTATGAATTTTCAAAGTGTGTTTTAATTTGTCCCAGTCCCCAATGCATTTTACCCCCACATTTTGTGACCTCAATTCCGCTGTTCGCGTCACGCACTTTATCTCTTGCTTCAATCAAGATTTTAATTTTATTTTAACTCTTAAAGTGCTAGAAGGTTTTCAATAAACTTCCGCCTCAGTCCCGTAAGGATTTCCCGTATTACGATCAACCGATTATGAAATAAAAAAATTTGCGTAAAATCCATTTATAATATTATTGTCATACTGACTTCATTTTTAAGGCTAAGAATGGCTATTTTACGCATCCAAAAGACCGTACTGAGTTTGAAACAATATTTACCTGTAGCTTAGTACTATTATTTTAGTAATAAAGTATAACGAAAACGTATCTTCGAAAAAAACCCGTTAAAACTACTGAAAAACATCGCGAATCGAGCGATAACACTAGTGCCGGCAACGGCCGCCATTGCCGGAAGTCAAATACATCGTTTTTCAAGCATTGAAGAGTTTTTACTTTCCGAGATCTCATTTCTAACGAGATTTGTATCTAGGGACGCATTACGACGCTTTAGGGATAGCGGGAAGAGACGCATTACGACGCTTTGCGACTTTAAGAGTTAAGGATCAATGCTATACATAAAATATTCTTTCTTTATTTTGTTTTTAAAATATTATTTATTATTAAATCATTCTTCTTTATGCAACAGTACTATTTATCTTTAAATTTAACGAAGTATCTGTTGTGTTTACAAGTTCGAGTCGAGTTCACGCATCATGACCTACATAATCAAAGTGAACTGTCCTCTATAAAAATGTACAAATAATATTAGAAACTCCTTTTGAACCTTCAGCTTTGGCTTATGACTTATTAATTTAACCCTGATCAATGGTTAAAAAGATTTTGCACACGGCCACAACTAATGAATGAAACTATTGAAGATATAGTAGTAGTAATTATGAGTCACAATGAGGTTGAATGAATAGTAATGGTTGCCAGGGACAACTAGTCTGCACACGGTACATTATGGTATTTTATAATATTAATTCTGCAGTGTTTAGCCGTCTAAATTAAGTAAATTATTGAATTAATTCCATATTAGATTATCTTAAAGCTTCAATAATCATATATTTCAATGTTTAAAAGGCAAAATAATTTAATATTTGATAAGAATCTGGGACTTCCGCCATTTAAAAAGGGGCGGTGTCACTTATGCAAAGAAGGGTCATAACACTAAAAATGAAAAAAAGTAATGGCCGACACGTCCTAGGTCAATGAAAATTGGCACAGAGATAGCTCAATATATGATGCTGATGGCGAAATAATATCATTGATGGGGTATGAAGATTTCAACAAAAATTTTTGAGTCGAAGATGCCATACATAGACATTTTTATTCCAAACTACGGGTCGATAGAGAATGCAAAAGAAACCTATTAAAATGTAGGCCATTATGTAGGCCAAAGCTTTAGACCGGAAAAGGAACTCAAATACGTTTCGAAAGTGCCTATATATGAATGGTTTTACACCCTCCTCGAAAAATTAAAATCTTGGATTCTCCGGCGCCGAATTATATTTCCGATACAAAAAACGTAGTAGTCTCCCTTGACATACCGAAGTACCTAGTATAAGTATAAAGTAAGAAAATGTTAAGTCTCAGTGTTTGTCAATTGTATATGTCCTCATTTTTGTAAAAAGAAGATGGTAAGATATATAAAAAAATGTTAACATCAAACATTAAATTAAAGGATTACAACATTATTATCATTATTAATTCTAAGGCGTTAAGTTTAAGTTTAGTTATAATTTTGAATTTAGGGTTAGGGCTAGGGCGTTTCTGTTTAGGATGTGGCTAGCGCTACGACAATTTTGTCGTAGCGGCAGACGACCCGGTCGGATGTTGCTAGCGTTACGACATGTCGTAGCGCTAGTCAGGAAACTAGTGCTACGACATACGCAACTTCTGCTACGACTAGTTTTAGTCACTCTTTGCAGTAAACACCTGGAACTGGAAATAATTAAATCTTAAGAAACTCTTCTGTAAATTGTAAACGCATAAATATATTAAAATACGACATAATTTGTATTTGTATTAATTCTAAAATCTAAATGTATTTAAATAAATTTTTTAAATAGATTTTGATTTAATTTTGCTATTGGTCTAGCGATTATAAGTATATCACTGATATTATCAGCCGATTTTGCTATACTATAGTATACTTGTGTAAGTGATGCATATAAATTAAAATTTAGAGTATACTGTAAAGCCTAAAACCGTAAATGAAAATCCGCAAGCAACTGATTCGCGCACAATCGCAAGAATGTAGGCCTAAAATAATTAGTTTCGTGTGGAATAATAAAATGTGCCGTGTGCAGACTTTTCACAGGAAACCATTCCATTCATCCTTCTACATCATTTTCACTCTATTACTAATACTA
>MUZC01004702.1:98751-109256 GCA_002072015.1 Radix auricularia | reverse complement strand
TTGTTGTTTTTTTTTGTTGTTTTTTTTTAAAGATGTTATCTAAAGTTAAATTTAAATAAATAATTATTCAACAATAAAAACAAAAAATTATTATTTAATTTGCATTCAATACGTTTATGTAGTGTTTTCACTCGGGGGTCCGTGGGCAAGTTTTGACTACAAAAGGGGTCCACGGATGAAAAAAGTTTGGGAACCACTGGATTAGAGCCACGATGGCACATTATGTATGTTATTAATACCTAACCAGATAATTTAGTTGGCGTCACCATCGAGCAACGCCCCACCCCGAGGAGTTGAAAGAAATAAAATTATCCGACATTAAACGACCTTAAATTATTTCATTTCACCCGCCACCCAATGGAGACAAAAATTAGTGTGTAGTAATTAATCATTAATCGAATTTTCGTGTAACTCAAACACGTATAAATGAGTAAGTGACAGAATCTACGCCAAACATCGCATAGATGTCATTCAGACGAATATCCGCCCCACACGACTATGAAAATATAGAAACTATATCGTCACTGGTTTATTACAACTTGTTTAAATCTTGACTATATCGTTACTTTCACGCGAAAAATCATTTTTAACTTTGAAATATTTAAATTATAATCTAAACAATTACTTGTTTTAAGCTAAGGATATTCAAATGTCGTCTGCTAGCTCGAAAACGGGTAACGCAGTGGCCGAGTTCGTTCCCTTGGAGATTTTCGTGACCAACGAGCAGCGCCGCGTGGCGGAGATCGTCGTGGACTTCACGCTGAGCTTCATGGTCTCCAACCTCGGCATCGTCACCAACGCCATCGTCATCGCCGTGTTTGCCAAGCAAGGGTTCAAGGACAGCGTGGCGGTCTCCATGACGATCATAGCCGTCTGGGATTTTTTCAAATGCACCGCCGGCGCCGCCCAGCGGATGTCCGGCCCCATCGGGCTGACCTACCCCGTGGCAGCAAGGAGCTGGACCAACATCTCCGCGACGGCCTTTAACTACTTTATCTCGTTCTCCACGTACGTCTCGAGCGTGCTAGCGGCGTACGTCGCGGTGGAGCGCTGTCTCTGCGTCAGCATGCCGTTCAAGGTCAAGGACCTCATCACGCCCAAGGTTGCGCTCTCCTTCTGTCTGCTCATCTCGTTCGTCGTCTTCGGCTGCTTCATGGTTATGTTCTTCGTCTACGATGTCGTTTGGGTCTTCAGTGACCAGTACAACGCCACGATCGCCATCTACGTCAACAACAACTTCTTCAAAAGCGTCTCCGGCCCGCTGTTTCAGTATTACAACCTGTCGGGAATAATCTGGCCGACCTCGAGCCTCGGTGTCATCATGGGCTCGACCGCCATCATCGCGTACCACTTACAGAAATCGACGAACTTTCGGTCACATGCGACCGGAGTTCCTTATGAAGCGGGAAATACGGACTCTTGCTTAGGTCAGAAATCTAATTATTTAGAATTTAAAACCCTTAAACTTACATTAAATAAGTATTATTTTAAATAAAAATGAATGGTATTTTTTTCTTCTCTTATTTTCGCCCCATCATTTGTGTTTTCGTTACAAAATAAGAACCTATTTTCATTTAGTTAGTGCTTTCTTTGTTATCGTCCGTCATTAGCCAGCAAAATTTGAATGTGAATCAAAAGAAAAGAAATGATTCAATTTGTAGTTTCCATTAAAGTTTTTTGATATGTATCTACTTCCTAGTCTGTATAATCCAGCTTTATTAAATTAACTTTAGTAAAATCAAATATGATTTTTTAAAAAAACTTCAAAAAATCTTTAAACAAAAAGGAGCTACTTTGACATTTATTTATCTTATCCTTTGTGCCCACTTTCAAACCAAAATGTCTCAGAAATAATCTTAACTTCAAACTAACTTTCAATATCTTTTGACCGAGAGATAGAATTCTGTGATATTTTAAGACAAAGAATATATATTTTTTGGTTTGATTTCAGACACCAAACCAAAATTCAAAGACTCCGGGCTCTCCAAACGGGACAGACAGGTGGTCAAGATGCTGCTGGTTGTGATTGGGGTCAACGTCCTGACCCTGACCCCGAGAATCATCCACTACACGGTCAAGTACTTCGTGTACGAGTTCTACTTCCTGAGGCTGTACCACAACCTCTTCATCTGCTTCACTTACTTTCTGGCCGCCCTTGACCTCATCAACGCGGCCGTCCCGCTGTTCATCTTCTACCCAATGAGCACTTCGTTCAGAGCCTCGTTCTGGGCATTGTTTGGCTGTGTGGCAAAGAATCAATCACAAAGGAATAGTGCATCAAAAGCAAATATGCAAACCGTCGAAGAGTTTATAAGGAAAAAATAGTAATATATCAACAGAAGCAAACCACAAATTAAAACAAAAATAATATTTTGACCTGGCAAAATTAAAACAAATATTTTTCCATTTACAAATTTGGTATTTAAAAAGGTAAGATGTGTCTTTCATGGAAGAGCTGCTATAATATTCTATCATTTTCTTAGATAAAAGTGCATTATTATCATAGTCATAGTCTCCATCAGAAATCATTGGTAAATATTTTAAATCGTCCCATAACTTTTAATCTTTAAAAAAAAAAAAAAAAAAGATAAATTAATGCTAATTCAAATCAAATTTTATTACATAACTAGCAATTTGCCCGCGCTTTGCTGCGGGAAGATTGTGTATTAGTTATAAGTTAGTGAATGGATAAAAAAAAATATATGTTTGCCCCCTAGCGCCCACCAATGAATAATTTAAATTATAGTTCACCTGCTGCCATCGTGGAAGTGTATTTTAAAAATCCCCAACGTTTTATACGTTACCCATTTCGGAAACAAGAAAAATAGTGTTTTACAATTTGTATATAGCACATATTTTGGAAAAAACACGTTTTTGAGGTCCCGGTCCCAAAGAGCGTGAATTTTAAAATTATATTACGCTAATTTTTTGTCGCAAAAGGGTACCCAAAAACTTCCTAAAGTTTTATGCTTCTACCTACATAGGGAATGGGAGAATTATGGATTTTTAATTTTTATATATAGTTAATATTAGGGAAAATCTACATTTTTGCCTCCCATCCCACAGTAATAATAATAATAATAATAAAATGATAATTTATATAGCGCTGTATCCCAGCAAGGAGCCAGGCTCACAGCGCTTTACATGGAAACAACAATACATATATAAATAAAAAGAAACATTCATAGCATATTAACTACATAAATGACAATACGGTATACTCAATACATCAGCTGCGTTAATCAATTACAGAAATGTGGTTTTATTATTTTTGAAAATAAATTTTAAAAAGATGTGTCTTAAGTGCAGTCTTAAATGACTTAGCAGTTGAAATGCTACGGATGTGTAATGGAAGAGAATTCCATTGTTTGGCTGCACAAAAGGAGAACGACCTTTCGCCAAATGTTTTAGTTCTTATCTTAGGAACATTCAGTAAAGAATGTTTTAAATAACTGTTCACCTTTTACCATCGTGGAAGTGTAGTTAACAAACCCACAAAGTTTCATGCCTTTGCCTATTTGGAAAATATGAGAATTATTGATTTTCAAAATTTTATAGTACGTATAAGGAAAAAATACGTTTTTTTTGGCCCAGGCCCTCATGACCGTGCATTTAAAAATTATTTTACGCCAATTTTCGTCGTTTTGAGGGTATCCAACAACTTGCTAAAGTTTTTAATTAACCTACACGATGAATTGTGTAATTTGTGATGAGTCGGTTTTTAATATAAGAAAAAATTATATTTGGGCCCCCGGCCCCCCTGTGAGTGGAAATTTATCATTCTCTTTCGCCAACTTTCATCTGGAGATTGTACTCAACAAATTCCCAAAGTTTATGCTTCTACCTAAATGGAGAATGGGGGAATTAGTTATGAGTAGTTTACATATAGTTTATATTAGAAAAGAAACTACATTTGGCCCCTCGGCCCCCAGTAAGAGATATTTTAAAATATGTTTTTATCTGCTACCATCGTGAAAGTGTAATTATCGATTCCTCAATGTTTCATGAGTCTACCTACTCGAAAAATAAGAGATACAGTGAATTTCAATAGTTATAAATCTCATATAAGAAAAAAATACGTTTTTGGGGTCCCTGCCCCCATGAGTGTGTATTTCAAAATTCTTTTACACCAACATTTGTCCTGAGAGGGTACTTAGCAACTACCCAAAGTTTCATGCTCCTACCTACACGGAAAATTGGAGAATTAGTGATAAGTTGTTTTTTTAATATAAGAAAAAATATAATTGGGCCCCCGGTACCGAATTAGAGGGAATTGTAACATTCTTTTTGCCAATTGTGGGGAGCTTGTGCTCATAAAATTTCTAAAGTTTTTGCTTCTACCTACATGGGAAATAGGAGAATTAGTGATTTTCAATTTTTGTTTAGCTCTTATAAAGAAAAAAATGTTTTGGGGGCCCCGACCCCCTTAAGTGGGAAATTTAACATTCTCTTTTGCCAATTATCATCGGAAGCATGTACTCAAAAAATTTACAAAGTTTCATTCTTCAAACTATACGGGAAATAGGAGAATTATTGATTTGCAATTTGTAAATAGCTCATATAAGAGGATAATTTTTTTATGGGGCCCCATTTTCGGGGGGCTCCCTTACCTCTATGAGTGGACATTTAAAATTGTCCTTCGCCAATTATCATCGAGATATTAAAGTCAACAACTTTCTAAAGTTTTATGCTCTCCACCTACATGGTGAATGAAATTATTTTTAGTTTTTAAATTTGGGCCCCTATCCCCCCTGTAAGAGAAATTTTAAAATTTATTTCACCTGATAGCATCGTGAAAGTGTATATATTAACTCCCCAACATTTGATGAGTCTACCTACTCGGAAAATAGGAGAATTGGTGATTTTCAATGTTTATTTAGCTAATTTAATGAAAAATCGTTTTCGGGGCCCTCGCCCCCATGAGTGGGAAATGTGATATTCTCTTTTGCCTATTATCGTTGGAAGCATGTTCTCAAAACATTTCTTAAGTTTCATGCTTCTACATACACGGGAAATAGATGAATTATTGATTTTAAATTAGCATATAGCTTATATAAGGAGAAAAACAGTTTTGGGGCCCCGGCCCCCATAAGTTTGAATTTCAAAATTCTTTTTCGCCATTTTTTGTCGTAAGAGTGTCTCCAACAACTTCCCAAAGTTTCATGCTTCTACCTATACGTGAAATTGTAAAATTAGTGATGTAGGCAAAAAAAGTTTTTGGGCCCCCGGCCCCACATAAGTGAGATTTTCAAAATTCTTTTTCTCCAATTTTCGTAGTCAGAGGGTATCCAACAATTTCCCAAAGTTTCGTGATTCTACCTACACGGGAATACCTACTCGGGAAATAGGAAAATTTGTGAATTTCAGTTTTTATAGAGCACATATAAGGGAAAAGCTTTTTGGGCCCCCCTGCCCCACAAAAGCGAGATTTTTAAAAAAAACTTTATCGCCAATCTTCGTCATTAGTGGTTACCCAGCAACTTCCCAAAGTTTTATGCTTCTAGCTACACGGGAAATACGAAAATTGGTGATTTTCAATTTTTATAAAGCCCATATAAGGAAACAATTTTTATGGGCCCCCGGCCCCACTTGAGAGATATTTTTAAAAAACTTTTTTGTCCACAGTGGGTACTCAGCAACTTCCCAAAGTTTCATGCTTCTACCTACACGGGAAGTCGGAGATTTAGTGATGTAAGCAAAAAAAGTTTTTGGGTCCCGGCCCCGCATGAGTTAGATTTTCAAAATTCTTTTTCGCCAATTTTCGTAGTCAGAGGGTATCCAACAACTTCCCAAAGTTTCATGATTCTACCTACACGGGAAGTTGGAGAATTAGTGATGAATCAGTGAGTCAGTCAGTCAGTCAGTCAGTGAGTGAGTGAGGGCTTTCCCTTTTATTAGTATAGATAATATTACTTTCTGCATAGTCGTACACTATCAATATATTTCGAAATTTTAAAAAAATCATTTTTATGCCAATAATTAATTTAAAATTTAATTTAAAATACGGACAAACACATTTCACCGAGGTATGAAAATTCTCGGCTAATGTAAATGTTCGTCTCAAATCACAGCTACCAAAGAATGACTTGATAAACTGAACAGATGCGTGGTTTAATCTCAGGACAGCAAAATGATAGTTTGTGCAAACTTCTGGGAAGAAAACATCATCCGTCATTTGATCAGCTTACTATTAAGACGTCATATCATTACGGCAATTTTGACGCTACTTATACCGTAGAGACGCTTTTTATGTACAGAAGATTAGTCCTTCATAGACTTATTAATGGTTTATTTCAAATGTTGCATTACAGTTTTTTTAATGCTTAGAGTGCAATAGTATTCCTTGCTTGTTCAGGCAGCCCATTACACGCCTGAATGTCAGAAAGGGAAAAAAGAGTATTTTTAATTTGTTTTTGTTCTTTCACATGGAGCAAGAGAAGCTTTTTCATATGTCTGTCGAAAATTTGTTTATTTTTGTTTCGCTTTGAATATCCAAGTTAGAGTTTAATGCCTGATAGATGATAGCAACTTTGATATTCTTAGTTTATCCTAAGTTTTCTAGGTTTAATGGTTTAATTTACGAGAGCTAATTTTTAACTAGGAATAACTTTTTTCAGTAATATTAATACACTGAAATATAATTCTATTAGTATAAATTCCAAAAAATCTTTAAGCAGCTGCAATGTACCATAATTAATTTATTGTTAGCATTGTTCGAACATTTTTCCCAACACAAGGAACACAGTAATTCCTGGATTTTTGTAGAAAAAAAACAACAACATCAGAAACCAGAGGCGTCACTGGGTTTGGTGTCACCCGGAGCGGTATCTAATGATGTCACCCCTCACGATTTAACCCAAAGAACCGCTCCGAGTTTTCCAGTGCAAAATAACGGGAATATACAGAAATTTTCATTTTGGTGTCACCCCTCTGATGGTGTCACCCGGGGCGGGCCGCCCCACCGCACCCACCTAGAGACTCCACTGGCAGAAACTAATTTCCAGAGTTAAAAACAATTAAAATTTTGTATAAATGAAGCTAAATGATATTGTTAATATACCAAGAGCCTCTTTTTATGTAATATTTTATTCCGTTTCAATAAATCTTACATTTTAATGCGACGAATCTGCATGGTGGAAAAAAAGAGTTTGGGTGCGTTAATACATCTTGCAGTGGCGTACCCAGCGGTGGAGCCGGCTAGGCACTAATTTGGATTTATATAACAAATTACGTAATTCCGATTTTCACACTATTTTGTGTAAAAGTGGAAAAAAATTGTTGAGGGGGGAGGAGGATTATTTCTAAATGATAAAAAGTATTTAATACACGACGTACTAACCCATCCCCCCATGAGCTCAGTAGTAACAAGAATCAACGTTGAGCCACAAAACAATTAATAATGTTTGGCCACCAGCTTAGGAACTTGAAACGTAAGGACCACGTTCGAAGCTGGAAAAACTGCCCAAGTTGCTGCCGAAACGCGACGGTATAAACTAGCCATCCTAGGGATAAGGGAATCACGATGGTCTGGCTCAGGCCAGATGAAACTCAACACAGGAGAGCTGCTACTATATTCAGGTCAGGAAGAGGAAAATGCAGCTCACATCCAAGGAGTAGCACTGATGCTCTCCAGAACTGCTCAGAACGCCCTTATTGGATGGGAAGCCCATGGCCCAAGGATAATCACCGCAAGATTTAAGACCAAAAAGCAAGATATCAATATGGATCTTCTACAGGTATACGCACCTACCAACGACAGTAAAGAAGAGGACAAAGAGGACTTCTACAACAGGCTGAGAACACTTATCCAAAAGTGTCCCAGGAGCTATGTGATTATACTGATGGGTGACCTAAATGCAAAAATTGGCAGCAGCAATAATGGATATGAAGAATGCATGGGAACACATGGCCTCGGAGAGATGAATGATAATGGTGAGAGGCTAGCAGATCTATGTGCTGCAGATGGACTGGTCATTGGTGGAAGTCTCTTCATGCATAAAAATATCCACAAGGCAACATGGATATCACCAGATATGTCTACAGCTAACCAAATCGACCATATCTGTATCTGTAAAAAGTTTAGAGGATCTCTCCAGGACGTTAGGGTAAAAAGAGGGGCAGATGTGGCCTCAGACCACCATTTACTGACTGCCAATCTAAAGCTCAAATTGAAAAGGAATTGGACAAACAATGGGAGCAAGCGCCAATGTTGTAACACTATTCTTTTGAAAGAGGAATCAAAACTTAGTGAGTTCAAACTAACGTTATCCAACAAATTCCAGATTTTACAAGATCTAGATAACGAAGAGACAATCGACCAAAACTGGAAAAACATTAAAGAGATACTCACGACAACCTGTGAAGAAGTGTTGGGCCCCAAACAACAAATGCATAAAGAATGGATTTCTAATGGAACCATGGAGAAAATCCAGCATAGGAAAAAGAAGAAGGCAAATCTTAACAACAGCCGCATCAGAACTGAAAAGGCTAGAGCATCAGCAGAATACGCAGAAGCCAATAAAGAAGTTAAACGCAGCATAAAATCAGATAAAAAGAACTACATGGAAGGATAAGCTCTTGAAGCAGAAGAGGCTGCGTATCATGGTAACACAAGAGAACTATTCAACACAATAAAAAAGCTATCCGGAAAATTCAAAAATCCAGAGAGACCGGTTAAAACTAAAGATGGGAAATCAATACCTGATGAAGAGGGCCAGAAAAAAAGGTGGATAGAGCATTTTGAAGAACTCCTCAACCGACCAGCCCCACAATACACACTCAACATTGAGCCAGCAGAACAAGATCTAGAAATAGATTGCAGCGCACCCACAAAACAAGAGATAAGCAGAGCAATTAAACAACTAAAGAAAGGCAAAGCGGCTGGTCCAGATACAATTCCGGCAGAAGCCCTGATAGCAGATATTATGACTAGCTCTGAAATGCTGCACATTCTTTTCAAGAAAATATGGGAGGAAGAACAGATCCCAACAGAATGGAAAGAAGGACATCTCATTAAGCTCCCGAAGAAAGTGATCTTAGCTCATGCTCCAACTATAGAGGAATAACACTGCTATCCATACCAAGCAAAGTATTTAATAGAGTGCTGCTAAACAGAATGAGAGAGGCAATAGACACTCATCTTAGAGACCAACAAGCAGGTTTTAGAAAGGATAGATCATGCACTGACCAGATTGCCACACTGAGAATTATATTAGAACAATCGCTGGAGTGGAACTCACCATTATACATCAACTTTATTGACTATGAGAAGGCGTTTGATAGTGTTGACAGGCCAACCCTGTGGAAGTTGCTAAGACACTACGGTATACCACAAAAGCTGACTAATATAATTAAGACATCTTACGAAGGCCTTACATGTAGAATCATTCATGGCCAAAAAACAACAGAGGCTTTTGGGGTAAAGACTGGAGTCAGACAAGGGTGTTTGCTTTCACCCTTCTTATTTTTGCTAACCATTGACTGGATAATGAAGATGTCTACAGAGCAGAAGAGAAATGGTATCCAGTGGACACTATGGAAACAACTTGATGACCTGGATTTTGCGGATGATCTGGCCCTAATATCACACACACAGCAACAGATGCAGGAGAAAAGTAACTATGTAGCACAGTTCTCTTCTTGTGTTGGACTAAACATCCACAAGGGAAAAAGCAAAGTCCTTAAAATAAATACATCAAGCAACACCCCAATAACACTGGGAGGATCAAATCTAGATGATGTGGATAGCTTTACATACCTCGGTAGCATCATAGACATGCAGGGAGGGACAGACGATGGTGTTAGAGTGAGAATTGGCAAAGCAAGAACATCATTTAAACCGCTAAAAAAAGTTTGGAGTTGCAACAACTTGACCCTCCAGACCAAGGTCAGGATATTCAACACCACAGTAAAGCCTGTTCTGCTATATGGAGCTGAAACATGGCGGATTACAGCAGCCGTTTCGAAAAAGCTTCAAGCATTTATAAACACATGTCTCAGAACATTTCTCCGAATCCGCTGGCCCAATATCATCACCAACGAGGACCTCTGGCAACGTACACAACAAGAGCCAGTGGAAGAACTAATACGTCAGTGCAGATGGAGATGGATTGGCCACACCCTCAGAAAGCCTACATCCAGCATTGTGAGACAAGCCCTCACTTGGAACCCCCAGGGCAAGAGAAAAAGAGGTCGACCCAAAATGACATGGAGAAGGGAACTGGAGACAGACTCCAAAAAGAGTGGGCACAGCTGGGGACAGCTAGAGAGATTGGCACAGGACCGGGATGCCTGGAGAGTCTTTGTTCGTGGCCTATGCCCCAGATGGGACGACAGGCAATGATGATGATGATGAAAGTAAAGGTAAAACTATTTCTTCAATTAGAAATATATTTAGTAATTTTTAAATAAGCCCTTATGTGTTAAATGAGCCCTAATGTGCTACAATATTATTTGATAAGGGGCCGTCCATAAATGACGTCACGTGATTTTGGCCGATTTTTTAC
>MUZC01004702.1:71747-94639 GCA_002072015.1 Radix auricularia | reverse complement strand
CTGTCATTCAATTGCTTTTATGCAGAAAGAGAGTGAAAATCTCTTACGTCATCGCGTAATTAAAACAGTCAGATAACCAGCGAACTTCAGTATACATTAGTAACTGTTAACGTTCAAGATTCATATTCGAGCATAAGAAATCAAAGAGACGAGAATTTAATTGACGAGCTTGATAAAATTAAAAACCATTATGGCCAGATCAGAAATATATTTAAGTCTGCGTTAATTCTTTTACTTGCTAGTCTATCTCGATCAATCCTACAGTGCGTAAATTTCATGCTTCTCTCACGGACCACCTGGCAAATCTTCGCGGACCACTAGTGGTCCGTGGACCACAGGGTGAGAACCACTGCTTTAAGCCACTCCTTTTTCTTGTCTTGGTAATTTTGGTTGCTTTTAGTGTCGTCTCTGGTAGCTCTATTAAAAGAATCGTATTGGTCTCTTACTGCTCACTACCATCAACTCACAGTTTTTTTAATTAAAAAAAACCACATCAGCAATCCTACATTAGGATGTGTCATTTATTTATGAGTAGAATGGCGCCCCTTAACGCTCAATGGGGGCGCCTAAATCATGTTTAACAACTGTTTTGTAATAAAGATATTTTCGGAGCTCCAATATTCAATCTTGCAAACGTTTTTGGGATACATTAGTTTACATAAAAATTAAATTAAATAATGAGTTTTAATACTCATTTTGGCGCCCCCCTAACGTGGCGCCCGGGGGCATTCGCCCCCCCTGCCCCCCCCCTCGCTACGCCACTGCCCCTCCTAGGTGCGTGACGTCATTTATGGACGGCCCCTAACTCGATGACCGGAATCGAGGTTGTTCACAGAAGAGACGTTGTCCACTGATGCACAGTCCAGTTCAAGATGTCTGGACAGATGCTCCAGTGATTCACCTGCCGGTCAAGTGTTATCAACAAATACTATTTCAACTTTAGTCGAACGTCAAGTCAACACCCCTCGGGGGTTCAGTAGATTCGAACTAAAAAACAAAAACATCGTTGTATTATTTTCATGAATGTCCCATCTCTTTTGCGTTTCTTGCTGTTACAAATTGTCTCGCTAAATATTTCTTCGATATCTGCAGTAATCCTAAGTGTCTTTCAGGTCCGGTGACTTGGACCTTTGTTTTGATTTGAATAAAGTGACAGCATGTTATAGAATGTTGAGTTAAATGTGAAGATTTAATTAAAGGGTTCACAATTATTGTAAACAGAATTGATGACTAACTGGTAGGATCACTAACTAAAAATAGAGAAGAAGACATGTTAATTCAATTAATGTTTAAAACATATTAACAAATTCTATGCAATAGCATTTTAAAAATAAATTAATTTACATTCAATTATTGGCGCCTTCAAGGATTGAAGACACCTTTTTAAATGTTTTTTTTTCTTCTTCCAGAATGAAGGCGCGAAGTTAAATAAGTTATACATTGGCCAAATGAATTTAACAACACGGTCGTTAAAATCGATGATGGTACTTCATGAATAAAGAAAAGTGAACCAATGAAATCGATTTGAATTAAAATAATCTTTGTAAAGACAAGTCCCTTGTTCACCCCGAAACTCTCATGGACACTTGGCTAAGATTTATCTTTGCCCTTCAGTAAGTGACTTCTTTCTGTTTATGGATGAATGCTCTACCAGTTGACTTATTAATCATTATCTGCTAGGTCAAAGTTCATATTTAAAAGTTTCAAAGACAGTCCCCTGTAGGGTCTTCACGGCCTCGTCCACAATCTCACTCTGGGCAACAGTCAACCAGTTCTTCCAGTCTCCCACGCCACCTGGCGATGAGAAAGTTCATGTCTTACATAAAGCAAGCTAAAGTTATACGCCATAGTTGTAGATATTGATTGTACATTGGCTACAGCATTAAACAAGCTTTATTTCCGCGGCTTAGGAAGGATAGACGAACGGTCCACCAAACATGAAATTTGTTCTTTGAATGAAATTATTTATTTTCTGTAAAAAATAAACCCCACTAATTAGTTTTCATGGATTGCAAGCCCCCCCCCCCCACTGCGGCTGGTTAAACTCTAAACTCTCCAAGCAGATGGAATTAGCTCTTATATCAAACGCGTATCAGGAATATAAAATAAATGGCAATTTATTAGACGTGCATATATTAATATCTTAAAAGCTAATTGTTCGCAGTTCCTTTGAAAGATAATATATTATTGAAAACATGAAAATATAGATACCGCAGTCCCACCCAAACAAAAGAGCAGTGAAAAATCTACATATAATGCAAATTATTCTTATTAGGCTATAACAAAACAAGACATGTAGTGACGTCGACGACACATTATAGCATTGCCAGATGGTCAGTCCGAAAAGAAAGTTAGAAAAGATTTGTTCTGAGTGCAGTTTTGAAAATCTTAATAGTGGGATTATTACAACTGTCATTCAATTGCTTTTATGCAGAAAGAGAGAAAGACCCTTCACCGAATGTTTTTTTCTTCATCTTGAGAGCAAATATACGATAAAGAAAGAGTTGTGTAAAACACGTGTATAAGCAGACGAGCGAAGTTGATGACAAGATGAGTAGTTCATGGCGTGGAGGCAATATTCCAATTCATCTCTTGTGTGGAGAACAATAAGTCAAAGAAACAACATCGGCAAACGTTCCATTCCTATGTTTACCTTTACGGAAGAACGTCTTGAAGACCAGATTCTTATTGTCAATGTACGCCTGCTTCATGTCATCGAACCCAGCAGCCTTAGCGATTTCTTCCACCAGCTGATCATCAAGAGTTATCTGGAGGAAGTCTGAAATCTTTCTTATCTCCCTTGGCAGGTCCTGTTGGAGAAGTAAAGGTTCTACTAAAAAATAAGTAAAGAGCTCAGATCCGAAAACCTGAATCAAACTGTCAAATGACTATTTATTTTATTATTTATTTGCAAGGGGCTTTGTAATGGCCCTGATGAATTAAAAAAAAAGAACTACACATTTATAGCAAGAAATGTATTTCACTTCCCAACTACCATACGTATGGTCAAATAGTATGGTGTATAATGTTTTTCAGAATTACCTCTTTCATGTCTTCATAACTGATCACCAAAACCGACAGATTTAGGTTGGACTTGATGACATTATCCCAATCCTTGTAGTAGTCGAAGAAAGTTCCATACTCCACTGGGAAAGATGGAAGAAAGACATATGGGATTATGGGGTGTATTAATGTGCTGGATGATATTGGTGTGTTACGCTGTCGACATTTTGGAGGCGATCTTATAGCTAAATTAATGACTGTTGACCTCTTTAAATCAATTGAAATGGCTTAAATAGGTCACGAGATGCAGCGTCTGTTACTACATTGTATATAAAATTGTTCTAATGAAACCAAAGATGTATGTGCATACTTTTTTTTTTTTTTTTTACTAACCAGCATTTCCAATGTTGCACATAATTTTAACTAATGAAACACTTGTAAAGTTGCACACTTTGTGCACTGATACATCACTTCCAAAGCTGCAACACTACTCACTAACCCTATATTTCCCATTTTTGCGCAGCAATTTTTAATAACACGGCAATTTTAGTATTGTACACCATGTTCCTTTCCCAATATTTCCGATTTTTGCACACCCAAACTTTTGCACTAAACCTGCAATGTCAATATTGCTCTCCACGTTCACTAAATTTTTATTTGTTTTCACACCATGTCCACCAACCTTGTCCGTCCATATAAAGCTGAAACCAGTTTTTGAAAGACCCTTTGTACGACTTCAAGCCCATGAAAGAGATATGATGGTTATAGTAGGAGACAGCCGTGTCCTTCGGGTTTCTCACCGTCAAAATAAGCTTCGTCTTCTTGGCTGATATCTGTCAAGATAATAAATTTTTAATCAAATAGGTGATATCTATATTGAGAGCCAGCTTTATGTATCTTATATTTGGTATGAACTACTGCAGGCAACTTGACAAAGAAAGGAGGTGGGGGTTCTTTAAAAATTAGCATTTCGTTAGCCATGATTCCACCCCTGCCCCCCGAACATAAACTAATTCGCTGATGCCAAATAGACCAGTGATCGCTCCGCTGCACCAATAGTCAGTGAACCATATAGCAGAGAAGGCGTTGCGTTATCCCTGCAAAACTCTTATATATTCAAAGGCAAAATATGTGTGATGAAGAGACCTTCCTCCCCTACATCAATTAAGGCACATAAACTAATAGAGACCAAATGACGTCATAACTAAACTATAACACTCTATAAATAACCCAAGCACATTAGGCACTTAAAAAAAAATCCATTGGAGTTTTAGAGAATTTTCTTAAATGCTAATGTAATATGCTGTGGCTTTTGAAAGGCGTGAAAGATGCTTCAATTTCCACATAGGCCATCATGGTCTGACACGGAGACTTTAGATACTGTAATAAAATGGCGTATAATGAAAGTGTTAGACAGTAATATTTACATATAAAAATAGTCCCCGAAAGTGAAAGTAGTGCGTAGCGAAGCGCACGTTATTGATGGTAGCGACAACTGGAACTCTCGAATGGTTATTTTGCAAATAAACTTTCCATATGGGAAGTTCGCGCCTTGTCACTCTCTAGTCGCCATTAGTTAGAGTTATATTTCAGATTAATGTGTAATCTCCTTTAGGTCACTGATACTGATATGTTGGATGGGGCTCCGTCTACTTGTACAAAACTATGCTTACAATTACAATTGTTCCGTAGTTCTTTCACTGGCACCTGACTTTGGTAGGAGGAGGGGGGCCTTGGCCCTCACAACTGCGTTAATTCAACTTGTACACTCAGCATTACGGTTAAAGATGTCACTTAATGCTCTTATAAACAGACCTCTGCAACTGTGCGCTCTTAAGACAAACAAAACAAACACAATTTTTTTCTTTTTAATATTACATGCATGTGCATCACAGTCATTGAACGCTTTCGAAAACTGCTGAGAACCAAGTCCTATTTTGAGATACGAACAAAAGAACGTTTATCTCATACATACACAAGGTTTACTTCACCGCTTGCCTTATTAGACATTTCGATGTAGGGGCCAAAGTTCTGATTATGGTAAGTACAGTATCTATGATAGCATGAGATTCTGTGATAGTTTGTTGTTCATTCTGAGATGATCAGTGTGATGGGGAGATGCACCTGTTTCATGAGACTGTCAAATATTAGAGGGCCCAGGATGTAATGGGGGGGGGAGACCTACCTTTTTCAGGTGATAATCTAGCCATATATGTATAAGAGTTCCTCACACAATTTGAGACCTACCTGTTTCAGGTGATAATCTAGCCATATGTGTAAAGAGTTTCACACACAAGGTGAGAGTAGACCTACCTGTTTCAGTTGATAATCTATACTAATAAAAGGGAAAGCCTTCACTGACTGACTGACTGATTCATCACTAATTCTCAAACTTACCGTGTAGGTAGAAGCATGAAACTTTGGGAAGTTGCTGGGTACTCTCCCACTACGACAATTGGCGAAAAAGAATTTTAAAATTCTCACTCTTGTGGGGCCGGGGGCCCAAAAACTTTAATTTTCTACATCACTAATTCTCCAACATTCCGTGTAGATATAAGCATGAAACTTTGGGAAGTTGTTGAGTATCCTCTTACAACAAGAATTGGCGAAAAAGAATTTTGAAATTCACACTCATGGGGGCCGGGGCCCCAAAATGTTTTTTTTCCTTATATTAGCTATATACTAATTGAAAATCAATAATTCTCCAACTTCCCGTGTAGGTAGAAGCATGAAACTTTGGGAGGCTGTGGGGTACACTGACTACGAAAATTGGCGTAAAAGAATTTTAAAAATCTCACTCATGTGGGGCCGGGGGCCCAAAAACTTTTGTTACCCACATCACTAATTCTTCAACTTCCCTTGTAGGTAGAAGCATGAAACTTTAGGAAGTTGTTGGGTACCCTCTTACAAAATAAATTGGCGAAAAAGAATTTTGAAATTCACACTCATAGGGGCCGGGTCCTCAAAAATGTTTTTTTTCCTTATATAAGATACATACTAATTGAAAATCAATAATTCATCTATTTCCCGTGTAGATAGAAGCATGAAACTTAAGACATTTTTGAGTACATGCTTCCGACGATAATTAGCAAAAGAGAAAATTAAATTTCCCACTCAGGGGGGCTGGGGCCCCGAAAACCATTTTTTCATTATATGAGCTATATATAAATTGAAAATCGCCAATTCTCTTACTTCCCGAGTAGGTAGATTCATCAAAGGCTGGAGAATTAATAAATACGCTTTCACGATGCTAGCAGGTGAAATATTTTTAAACGTATCTCTTACTAGGGGGCTGGGGGTCCCAATTTTAAAAACTGAAAATCACTAATTCTCCCATTCCCCATGTAGGTAGAAAGCATGAAACTTGAGGAAGTTGTGGAATACAATCTCCCGATGATAATTGGCGAAAGAGAACGTTAAATTCCCACTCATAGAGATACTGGGGCCCAAAAATAATGGGGACCCAAAAAAGTTTTTTTTCTCCTTTAAATGAGCTATTTACAAATTGCAAATAATTAATTCTCCTATTTCCCTTATAGTTAGAAGCAGGAAACTATGTAAATTTTTTGAGTTCATGCTTCCAATGATAATTTGCAAAAGAGAACGTTAAATTTCCAACTAATGGGGCCGGGGCCTCCAAAAGTTTTTTTTTTCTTATATGAGCTATATAAAAATTGAAAGTCACTAATTCTCCCAATTCCCATATAGGTAGAAGCATGAAACTTTGGAAATTTTAGAAACTCCCGACGAAAATATTCAAAAAGAATGTTAGATTTCCCACTAATTGGTAACCAGGGCCCAAATATATTTTTTCTTATTTTTTAAAACCGACTTATCACTAATTCTTCAATTTTCCATGTAGGTAGGAGCATGAAACTTTAAGTAATTGTTAAGTACCCTCTCACGACGAATTTCGTTGTAAAAGAATTTTGATATACACACTTATGGGGGTCGGGGCCCAAAAAAAAACGTTTGTTTTCTTATATGAGATTTATAAAAATTGAAAACCCCTAATTCACATATTTCTCGCGTAGGTAGACTCATGAAACGTTGGGGAATGGATAATTGAACTTTCACGATGGTAGCAGGTGAAAAAATATTTAAAATATCTCTTAATAGGGGAGAGGGGGGGGCAAAAGTAGTTTTTTTCCTAATATAAACTATATAAAAATTGAACATCAATAATTCTCCCTTTCCCCATGTAGGTAGAAGCATGAAACTTTGGAAAGATGTTGAGTACAATCTCCCGATGAAAGTTGGCGAAAGGGAATGGTCAATTTCCACTTAATGCACACTCATGAGGGCCGGGGCCGAAAAATTGTGTTTTTTCTTTATATGTGCTATATAAAAATTGAAAATCACTAATTCTCTTATTTCCCGAATAGGCAAACGCATGAAAATTTGGGGTTTGTTAAATACACTTCCACGATAGTAGCAGGTGAAAAATTATTTATAATATCCCTTACTGGGGCCTGGGGGCCCAAATGTAGTTTTTTTTCTAATATTAACTATATAAAAAGTAAAAATCACTAATTCTCCCATTCCCATGTGGGTAGAAGCATAAAACTTTTGGAAGTTGTTGGGTACCCTCTCAGGACGAAAAGTGAGGTAATATAATTTTAAAATTCACACTCATTGGGGCTGGGGCCTCAAAAAAGTGTTTTTTCCTAATATGTGCTATTTACAAATTGAAAAGCAGTATTTTTCCTATTTCCTAAATAGGTAAACTCATGTAACTTTGGGGGTTTGTTAAATACACTTCCGTGATAGCAGCAGCTGAAGTAATATTTTAAATATCTTTTGCTGGGCACCGGGGACCCAAATATAGTTTTTTTATGCACTCACTCACTCATCACTAATTCTCCAACTTCCCGCAGCAAGGCGCGAGGAAATTGCTAGTTTAGCCATATATTTATAAGAGTTCCTCACACAATGTGATAGTAGACCTACCTGTTTCGGGAGATAATCGAACCACATATGAGAGCTCAGGACGCGAGGGGAGGGAATCCCGTCCATCAGCTGACCAAGGCCGAGCTCCAGGAACGTGGATTTCTTTCCCAGTTTTGATATTTGTCCATCTTTTCTCAGGATCATGTTGATTACCTCCCACGCCCAGTGTGTACCTGAATGGGAGAACATGTCATAAATTATCATCATCATCATCATCATCATTATCATCATAATCATGATGATCATCAGCATCATCATAATCATCCTTGGCGCTAAGGCTAATTTAGGGCTCCAGACTGCTCAATTTCATTCTTCTACTCAAAATCGCACTTTTCGCCTCCATTTTCGAAACCCTGTTGGTGTAGGTCCTTAATAATAGTTATAATTTAAGTAATTTTAGAGCGCAGTATCCCAGCAAGCAGCTGGGCCCAACTGACTTTAGATATATATAGTAGCACACAAATCCACTCAATTAAAAAAATCCAATGTTATTAGAAAATATAATAACATGATGCTACACAATAGCTATGTTTAGCAGTTAGAGAAATGTTTCATTGTTGCTGGGAAGTAAATATTGAAAATATTTAGTTTGAGTAAAGTCTTGAGCGTGCCCTAGGAACAGAAAAAATTCGCGTGTCTTCAAATGGTGAGTAGACAAAACGAAGTTCAATAAGATATGAAGAGCATGAGTCGGAAAAAAGAAGTTATGGCAGAGAACGGACAGTTTGTAATCGACGCCTCCTTGAAAACGCCTCATTTTTCCATCTAAGTCTTAAACTCTTAAACGGTCAGCCAGCTTCCTGCCTCTTAGCTTCTGTTTATAGGCTACCTCAGATGCCCTACAGAGTGGCATAATTTCATAATGATCGCTCTTCACTTTAAATAATTGACATTAGGGGCCGGCTTGCTAACATGAGACATTCTGGTGGCTCTTGCGGCTGCTCCAACCACCCGATAAGATATACTTATAACTTTACTCTCCATTATTTAAAATAAGTAATTTAAATACGATTGTAAAATCGAGATCATTATAGAATTGCACGTTTTCCACACTCTTAGTTTTAAGTGAATGTGACATTTGAAATGGCCTAAGCACATGTGGAATGAAAGAGGTCATAAGTGACGTCAGACAAATTTTGCCGATTTTTGTTACACTTTGTCACAAAACATTAGATCTCCCTCTAATATGACGTCACAAAGTTCTAGGAACCCCCCCCCCCCGGAAGCAGTATTTTATATTTGAAAATTAGAATATTTTTCAAACGTCACTTTATTGTGATTTTAGTATGAATTAAGTTTAAGGCTGAGCTCTAATATCGTAACACGCCTGAATCCATGTAAAACGTAATAAAATAAATAGTAAGAAATCGAATATTTAAGTGGAACTTTGATTTAAAATAGCGTGTTTTGACATGACGTCACAATTCTTAAACTCCCCCCCTCCCCGTCGTCCCACATCGTCACAAATGTGGAGACCCTAGCTGCGTGACGTCATGTATGGACAGCCCCATAGATCAGGCAAAATATTTTGAGTGAAGCGACATGTTATAAAGTTACACAGGCTTAAGAAAATACATGGGTGGTGGAAAGAAGTTGGTATTGCGGGAGGGGGAAGCGAATATACGCTACCTAATGGGATCATGTTATTGTATAACTCTATGTGAACTAAACAACAATCAACGACTCAGGTTAAGTCAATCAATCACTTGACCTTTGTCCTCTTGATGATCTTTACTTGACCACTTGACAACCCTGCAGTTTTAGAAAAGCCATTGATCCTATCATCTCCTGTTACCCACTTAACCTTTTTGTGAGAACCTTGACCTTTTAGGACCATTATCCTTTTTAGTTCAATTTACTGACGTCACAGAGGAAGGTTACTTTTAGCCTTTGGAACAACCCCCCTTCCCATATAGCTCCTATTTGTTTAACACCAGCGTACCCTGACAGAGGCGTAACAAGGGGTGTGTGTGTGGGGTGGGCCGCCCCAGGTGGCACCATCAGGGGGGTGACAGCAAAATGTAAAAATCGGTATGTCCCCGTTATTTTGAACTGGAAAACTAGGAGGAGTTCTATTTGTTAAGTCGTGAGTAGGTGAGCTATCACCCCGGGCGACACCTACCCTAGTGACGCCTCTGCACACCTGGCACCTCAAGCCAATGCTTCTCCCCACCCCCACACGCCCCTTTGATGTGTTCACCACAATCACTTCCGCGGGCACCCCAAGCCACTGCTCCATCTTCCTCCCCTCCACAATATAGTGATCCCCATCAGTAAACCCCTTAGCCCCCAAAACCACTGTTTATCCCCCACCTTAGACCACACCCCTTTCGCCCCCCTTACCTGTCTTAGGATAGCCACACAAGATGACGTCATCGTCCCGGAGCTGGAGGTCCCCCATCTCCGTGTAGTTCTTCTCTTCAAACGGTGGCACCAGATGGCCGTCATACAGCCGGACCTTGTGCTCGTGACCGTCCACGTCATACACGCTCTTGTTGCTGGACATGGTGAAGGGGGGTCTCTGTGAGGATGGAGAGGGGAGAGAATTTTCAAACCTGGGTCAGACTAAGTTGTCTTCTTTGTTTTGATAAAAAAATCTGAAAAACTTTGAATACAAATATTTAAAAAAACATATCTTTACATGAACCGCTTTTGATATATTGGTATCTGTATTACAAGAGTTACCCCATCACAATGAGTGCCCCACCGATGGAAGAATATTTTAGTTAAAAAATCATTTGCAAAGAATTTCTTTATCTTAAGAGATATTGTAAACAACTGAAAAGTCATTGAAAGTCGTGAGTAGTACATTTAACTAGTTAATCTCATTAAAAGTAAACAGCCATTGTCCATGCTTTCCCCTCTCTCTGTCTCTCTCTGCCTGTCTCTCTCTCTCTCTGTCTCCCTCTCTGTATCTCTCTTTATCTGCCTCTCTCTCACCCTCTGTCCCTCTCTCTTTGTATTTCTTTACCTCTGTTTGAGTTTCTGTCTCTCATTCTTTCTGTCTCTGTCTCGCCCGTTCTCTCCCACTCTCTCTCCGTTTGTCTGTCTCTCTCTCCTTCTCCATGTCTGTCTCTCTCTCCTTCTCCATGTCTGTCCATAAATATAGACACTATTAAAAAATTTAATTTAAAAATAATAAAATAACATTAAAAAGACTTACATCTCCTGCCTGTGACTCCGCCATTCTGTGAGTGCTGTCGTCCGAATAACAAAGTCCAGTAATCTGTGAGGGTGTTAGAATGTGGTGCCTATACTATGTGGTTGATGTGGCAGACTGTGGGTTGTTACCTTGACGTGTGGCTTGTGGTGGTTAAATGTGGTGAGCCTACCCGACTGAGTTTCAATGTTACAGATGCGGTCTGCCTACGTGTGAACAATGGCAGTGTGATAATCTTTTGTGCATGGTGTGTCGCGTACAGCACATAAGTAGTCTGACAGAAATTTGGCCTGGTAATGGACCCATGATAAGTGCAGTTAGGGCCGGTAATAAAAGGTGAGCTTAAATGGGGCTGGGGCATGGGTGTAGATAGGTGGGAGAATGGGTGTGTTGTGGGGGTAAAGTTAAATGTGTTTGGGGCAGGGGCGTAGTTAGTTTGGAGGATGTGTGTGGGTGAGTTTAAATGTTGTTTGGTCCAGGGGTGGGAGGTTGCGTATGTTAGGGGGATGAGTGCCATAATAAAAACCACATAAACGACAGTGAAAGTAGCTGTTTGTTGGACAGTGTCCAGTCCGCATCTGCGTGGTGAGGGACTGGATCTCGCTTGCGCGGTCGCGACATTTTGTCGTAAAGCAGCCTTGTCGTGTTACCAATTTCCCAGCCCGCTAGCCATTTTTCATTAAAAAGTATTTTAGCCACAATTTTACCCCCCAGTTGTGTCATTGGGTGATCGATTTGGGGCTAGGCAGCGTCCTGCTGCGCCAGCAGGTTTGCCCTTTCCTGCTATGGTATCTTTGCGGGCCCTGTAATGTACTGTAGGACAACCATGCCCCAGTGAGATCTAATGTTGTTAACGATCTCCAGTACAGCATCGACAGTTTTCGTCTCAAAAGAGTTCCAACCCTAGAATTCCAGGGAGGGTCTTGAATTGGTGAAGACTATTGTTGGACTTCATTCTACATAGGCGCAGGCGCACCCCTTTCACACCCTTGAGAATTCGGCATCCCAACTTGAAGCTAGTCGTCCACACGGGCGAGACAGTTCAGTTACTGCTGCCCCCCCACCCAGGGCCGGCTTTAGGGATTTGGAGGCCCTAGGCAAAGTGATTTTGGTGGCCCTAAATGTAATAGAAAAATAAATAATAAATAGGGAAATAATAAAATTGGACAGTTGATTAAAAACTACCGGTAATTATATTTAAATCAACAAATAACTGAAATTTGTACCAATTATTCGTGCAGATGTCATAAACTTTCAACAAGAATCAACTTTTTATTTTCTAATGGCAGCAAAGTCTGCAAAAAATTGTGAGTAATCCAAAGACGGGACGATAGCTCGTTCGATGTATATCAATGCCAGATTGTTCGGGCTACTTGCGTTACAGTCATTCTCAAATAGTTTTTTGAAATTAATTTTAACTTGAAAAAACTTCTTTCCCCCGATGCAACAGTAATCAGAATTGTCAATGCTATACGAAGGTATATAGTGACAGTTTGAACAGCAGTATTCAAATAATTATCATAAATAAAACGTAAAGCATCAAGGGAAGACGAAACCGTATCTGAAACAATGTTGGAAGTCCTTTGAAATTCACTGCATAAATCATTCGGATAAATTATCTGAACAAAAAGCATCAGTGAGTGCAATATTCAAATCCGTTCAACATTTCGTTAAATCCTTTTGGTTGAATTATGTTATTTTTGTATGTGCAGAAATTCAAAAAAGACTAAAGTGACGTTCAATTTTCTCAAAACGTGACGCCAATGACATAACTGCTTGATCCAAAAAAAAATTCCACTTTTCTTTTGAATCTGTCAATGATTCGTCTATGCTTTCATATTTGAACTGCTTATGAAATTTTCGTCGTCTCAAACTTTGGAAGCTGGAAATATGAATTCATCTGGTTCCATCTCTAATTCTGAGCCAAATCTCTGAAGGAAATTAGAACGGACACAAATCCATTTTCTTTGTATTTTTTCATGAACTCGGTTGCACATTTTATACATTCCAGTGCAACGTGAAATTGCATGTCCTTCGATTAAAACAATTTGCTGATCACATTCATTTGCAAATAATCATACCAGATGGCTTAAGTTACCAGAAATTGATTTTTTAAATAGTTTTTCGCTAAACCAGTTGCTTTGGTTCTTGATTTAGGATAGTTGGCATTTTCAGACACTTTCAACCAATGCACCTCAATTTGAATTCTTGTGCCCAAGTAACGATCCTGCATATCTTAATTTTTTAAAAAATTCGTAAATGATCTTGCAGGCATGAATCGTACTTTCTTAACAACTCAATAAATCCCTAAAAATATACTAATTGGTTGAAACAATCGATCTCCAGTGCGACGAAATGGCGAATTCCGTCTTGCTAGAAACTGTACAATTGAAATGATTTTTTGTAAAAAATATTGTTCCAGTGCTTAGTCTATTTTGCATAACTTTTTTCCCCCTTGTCAATCGTCTTTCTTTCATTAAAAACCGATTTTCCAGTTCAATCCAAGCGTCTATAACACAAAAGTGTTTCATTGTTCACGATTCATAATCATCTAGAAGTCTGGACATGTTTTTCTAATCGCTAATTTCTTCTTATCGACTATTTCCTTAATTTTCAATATTAAAGAGATAATAAAAACTGAAAGAAAAAAAATAGCCATGTCAGACTATTGATATAAATTTTTTTTTTTTTAGCTTTTGTATTTGCTCAGCTTTGAATAAAAAACAAATTTTATGCTTTGACTTTGAGAAATCAGTGAAGTTTCAACTTGATTTCGTAAAAATAATTTTATTGACACAAACTTTGAACATCTAAACCCATACTTAGAATCGTTTTTATATTTTGATACTTAAAAAATGATTTAACATTTAAATTTTTACTACGTAAAATACTTAAAACATTTGATATTTAATAGTTGTATATTTAGCAAAAAAACTTATGTTTCACTTTTGTCATTCTTGTGAAAATGTGTCAAGGAGGTCGAATTTAAATTTTAAACGTTTACATTTTAAACATGAACTATTTACAAAAATAAGGGGGTTTAAGGTATTGCACTTCTTGAATTGTTCCGGTAGTTTTGACCTAGGTAGTAGTTTGGTCTTTAAATATAATATATACTTTATTCTCTATAATTCCTGTGTGAGGCCCCCACTTATCAGAGGCCCTAGGCGGCTGCCTAGTTCGCCTATGCCTAAAGCCGGCCCNNCCCCCCCCCCCCCCCCGCATGGTATTCAATAAGTGCCCCGTACCCGCTTCGTCCATCTGTGAGGCATGAACAAACTGCATTAATTGGAATTATTTGTATATAAAATGTTCGGCTAGAAAAATATAGTATTAATGTATAAACGAACTTTATAAATTAACATTTAATACGTTCAATTATTGTTTGTTTGTTTTTATTAAAAAAACATTTATTTAACAAAATTTGTTTAATATCACGCATAAATAAATAATAACGTCGTAAAAAAGGACAAATTAAATTTTAATAAATAAGTAATTTTTATTTTTTATAGTTGAACAATATTTACAATTAATTCTTCATTTTCATTCACAACATTAGTTTAAATTTTTAAATTTTTCTTTAAAAAATCACAGTTAGGTAACAGTGGAAATATATTTTATATGGAGGTATTTGATGTTATTAAATTATTACGCCCCCCTCCCCCTTTTAAAAATTCTAGTTCTGATTTCGATATCTTAATGAATATACACACATACAAAAGTGGAGAAATAAATATATAAAATAAATAGTCAAAATAAAATCCATTTTTAAAACAATGATTAGTTTTACTGAATCACTCACTACACTTAAGTTTATATTAAAATTATAATATACAACAACAAAGCCATTGCACAGAATTTGAGAACCATCAACCAAATTCAATGTCGAAAATGTTAACAAAAAAGAAAAGGTTCGGCCTTTGTTTAATATCTGGTCTATGTCTCTCTGAGTGGTCCTTGCAACACAGAAACATTGCTCGTGGACTAGTAAGAAGATAATAAAATTTTAAGAATTTCAAACACCCTAGGAAATCATAAAATTAAATTGAAACCAAACAATATTTTTCTCGTAAAGAAAATAAAAAAAAAAAATAAATAATAAAATACAAATTATTTATGATTCGTTAAATAAAACGTGTGAGCCAGAATTACAACTGGTCCATCGGAGATTAATAAAGAGTGCTTCACAGAAGCTCTTTATTAAGCTTATGGCGTCAAGAGTGTTTCCCAAAATATCTTAAATATTTTTATTGGGATAAACAGAGCTTCACAAAATATGTGATATGGTTTTGTTGTTTTAAGGAATGCTTCAAAAAATATCTAATATAGCTTTGTCGGGAGGCACAGACCTTGTGTGCAAAATCTGTGGTAAAGACTGTCACTCAAGGATAGGACTACACAGCCACACGGGAAAATGCAACCCATGCAACCAAACGGTGATGCTTCATCATTTCGCTAGACAGAAAGATGCCGATGAATGAACGATGAGTTTTGTTGGCTTAAAACGTGCTTCACAAAATATTATCTCTATTTTACCCCGCTTTATGCAAATGCCTCTGGTTTTATCTTCCATTGTATCAGTAGTAATAATTCCTGCAATTTAATCTCTGATGCCCTTTTCTGCACATATTTGCAACTATCCCGGATAAACAATAAAATAAAGCTATGTACATGCTATTTCTGTTTTGTTGAGATCATTACAAAGATACCAGACAAGAATGAGCTATAAGTTAAATTCCAATCTTTGTTCGTTTTTCTGCTAATTGAAATGTTAATATTATCTAATATCTTTGTCAATGAACAAGGTAAAAAGTGTAAAGTTCTGTTTTTTTAAAAAAAATAACTATTATAGTCATTTCAAAGCCTTACAGGAAAATAAAATCTGATCCTGTTAATTAGAGTCTTCAAATAGGATTGTCTTTTACCTGTTTACAGAGCGAGTCCTTTGAAATAAACTGCTTGACAACCCCATAATGCCATAGAAAAAATAAATTTATACTACATTGAGTTTAAGTAATATGTAAATTTAAAATGTTATACAGACTGGATTAAGAATAAGAATAATTTATTAATTATAATATAAAGCCAGAAATGAACTGCTACAATAATGATAATCTTAACTTCATGTCCATGTAAGTAGCTGAATGGATTTCTGCATAATTTTTTAATTTTACAATATCAATGATGTAAGTACTATACATAAAATATTCAAAATTGATTTATTATTTTTGTTGTGAAAATACTTTTACAAATATAAAAAATATTGTAAAAAATCTTTAATCAATTATTAATAGATGCAATAATAAATCAGATTTTCTTTCTCTAATTGAGCTTCAATCAACTTGTATCTAAAACAAAAACAAATCATTACGTAATCAACCTAACAGGAGGAACAAGGGCAAACTACTCTGATTAAAATAATGAAACTGAATTGGCCCTCAATCATTTCCCTTTGAAAAGAAACTTTATGACTTTTAAATAGCTTAAATAAATATTTAAACACTAGGGAAAACCGTAAAAAATGTCGGAAGTTTTCAAGATAAATATTTTTCAAGCTGCAATCTATTTTTTTAAAAACAAATGTTCATCAGAACAAAATATATTGTAATATAAAACTTTCATTTCTTAAATTTTTAAAAGTTTTATTCATTTATTTCCAAATTAACAATTTTATGCGGACGTTCAAAAAGAATAATTTTTGGTGCGCTGGTTTCTTAATTAGTAGCGTCACGGACGGAACTGACGGGACGTGCAAATTTATATATGTCGATAATGCCAGCGATAATTTTAATTGGGCGCATGCACAATTGTAACGAAAGTTTTGCTAATTGTTGCCCAAACTTTTAAAGAAATCGTTATACAAATTCGGTAAATTTAGTGTGGAATTTGGACAATTTATGACATTTAGACCATTTTCAATTGTGTCTAACTCTGTTATCCAATAATTCTCCCTTTCTTGTAAAAAATAGTCTTTGGTGTTTTTTTATCCATTTTTCATTATAACTACTCAAAACAAGGGCTAAATCCCGATGTACACACTCTACCAATATTTCGTTATCGTATTCCTCACTAGTGTCGATATATGGAAGAATCTGTAAAACTTCAGCTTCTTCATTGCACCACACAGCTTAACACTTTTTTATGGAAAGAATAGCAATCGTAGGACATAATAGACCATATTTTTTTCTTGAAATCAATGTCACACTTTTCAAATACGCTCCTCCACTTTTCTAGGAAAAGTCTTTGATCAGAATTTAATACATCTATCACAGTCCATCTGTAGTCTCTTACAGTACAAGCCTGACCATTAAAATGTTGGTTAACACGAGTATTTTCATTATGCCTAGATAAAATACGTGGATATCTATCAATAAATCTTCTTTTAGTTTTACCTACATATTTTTTATCACAGTTATTACACAATATCAAATAGACAATGTTTTCAGTATCGGGAAGAATAGCTTTACGATCAGTGATTGAAGGTAGCCGAGTATCAGAGACCAGGATGTAATGATAGTATTCATACAACGACCAACCACTGACTTCCGGGATAGGTTCAACACTCAAATATACTCTACTTAAACCCAAATGATTCTCCGAAAATCTCATCCCCTCTGACCATTGAGACTCAAATTTATTTATCATCATGTATCTGATGTTTCTTTTGTTGTGCTTCTGGTTGGGCTGGCATCCTTGATATCCAGAAAATCCGAAACTGATATATTTCAATGGATAAGTTAAGAAACTAATCCAAACCTCATCACACGAGATGCAATACACAAGGAACACTACATTATTTGCCTCGCAGACTATTTGTGAAGTTTCACTACCAACTATTTCCTCCAGCAAATCAACGTGATATTTGCAGAATGTGCAGCGGTCTTCGCTTTGGTCACATTTTTTTATGATCGGTAGCTGTAAAGAAATTAAGAAGCTAAATTGGCAGAATAATCTTATTTCATTGTGAACACTCAAGTAATAAAAAAATATCAAAAATTATAGGCATGAAATTTTAAAACAATACATTAAAACGTCCATTTTATGTACAATGATATATTTTATGATAAATCACGCCTCGTGAGGTTTACATTAAATTTTATTTTAAACATTTCAAGAAAACCGCACTAATCATATCGTAAAAAATGCAATAAAATTTATTAAGGTGAGACATGTCATCGCGTAGATTGGATACTTTTAGCAAACAGAAAGGTGGAGGTTCGAAGGCAAAGTAAAGGCCCCCACCTAGAGGTTTTCATGGCAAGTTTCACTCTGAACGAGTTGCAAACATCCCTCGATAAGTGCGAGACAGGGAAAGCACCAGGTCCAAACAAAGTCCCTAATGAGATGCTCAAGCAGTTGGGCATCGAAGGCAAGAATAAACTATTGCAGTTTATTAACAGGACATGGGCTACAGGCATCTTGCCGAAGGAGTGGAAGAAGGCCACAGATATCCCAATTCAGTAAAGGGGAAACCAGGTGAAAGCCCCAATAGCTACAGGCCGATATCCTTGACATCGTGTCTTGGGAAGGTAGCTGAGAGGATGGTTAACGCCAGGCTCTATTGGTTTCTAGAAAAAAGTAAGTGCATTCCTATGACTCAGGGTGGCTTCCGCAAGGGACGCCAGCCGATGGATCAGGTAATAAGGCTTGTTCCGTCTATCACGAATGAGCTACAGTTGCGAAACCACACATTGGCAGTATTCTTTGATATAAAACAGGCCTATGACAAGGTCTGGCGTATTGGACTTATGTATAAGCTCCAGAAATTGGATATTACAGCGAAAATGCATGGCTGGATAAAATCGTTCTTGGAGAATAGAACAATAAGAACCCGCATGGGGGAGTCTCTATCCAGCGAAGCTCGACTCGAGGACGGACTCCCACAAGGGTCTGCCCTAAGTTGTACGCTGTTCCTAGCATACGTTAGCGACATTCAAACGTCTATCGAGAGTAGTTGCGCGATGTTCGCAGACGAATTGGTTGTCTTTGCGTCCGGGAGGGACGTAGCAAATTTGCAGATCAGACCTCGACCTCGATAAGATCGAGGAATATGCCAACAAGTGGAGACTCATAGTGAACACGCAAAAGACCGTCCATTCCATTTTCACGAATGGCAGGAATGCACTGAAACATGATGTTGTGCTTAACATCTGTGGGAAAAGGCTGAAATGGGACAAGGAACCAACGTATATGGGCGTGCGGCTGGACCAGAAACTCCAGCTACACAACCATATTCGTGAACTGCGTGCAAAAACCACTGCCCAATTGTCACTGGTGAAAAAGCTAGCAAGCACTGATTGGGGTGCAGATGCAAGAAAGCTGAGAGCTCTCTATCTCAGCAAAGTGAGAGGAGCCATTGATTACAGCCTCCCCATCCAGGCCTTTGCGAGCAGAACAGCGCTCGAGGACCTGGCTAGAATCCAAAACCAAATTCTAAGACTGGTTTGTGGGGCGTTACGTACCACACCCAACGCCGCGGTAGAAATCTTGGCAAATGTGGAACCGCTCAAAGTACGGTGAGAGAAAGCAGTACTAACTACGTGGAAAGATACCGTAGAATGGATCGCAACGAACCCTGCTTTCAGATGCAAGACAGATGGGTAAAACGCACACGAATGAAACGACCCTCCTTTATGGATGTGGTCAACGAGCTTGAGGTTTCATTTAAATTACCCAAAAGCAGGGAAAAAATATCCATGGTCCCGGCGTGGGGACCTCACGAATGCTACTCTCCGCCCGATCTACGTTTGTCACTCGCAAATGCCACGGTGGGGAAAAAAAGTCCAGTTGAGCTTCAGTACGAAGAAGCTCTAAGGACTATCGAAGCCTACGGTACAGGCGTAGTAAAAGTCTATGCAGACGGCTCATGCTTCACAGATGGACGAAGTGGGTACGGTGCACTAATTGAATACCCTGCTGGAGGCCCAGCAGTAACTGAACTTTCTGGACCGTGTGGAAGACTAGCTTCGAGCGGGGACGCCGAACTAGATGCAATTCACAAGGGTGTGAAAGAGGTGCGCCTACGCCTATTTAGACGAAAGAGTTTCCCAACAGTCGTAGTCTTCACCGACTCAAGATCCTCCCTGGAATTCTTGGGCCGGGGCTCTACGGAGACGAAAACTGTCGATGCTGTACTGGAGATCGTTAACAACATTAGATCTCGCGGGGGCATGGTCGACCTACAGTACATTACAGGGCACGCAAAGATACAACAGCAAGAAAAGGCACACTTGCTGGCACAACAGGATGCTGCCCAGCCCCAAATCGAACGCTTAATGACCCAGTTGGGGGTAAAATTGTGGCTAAAAGACCATTTCACGGAAAAATGGCTAAAAAGTTTGGAAAATGGTGACACGGCAAGGGTGCTTTACAATAAAATGTCGCGACCGCGTAAGTGAGATCCCTGGTGGGAACTGCCTCGTAGCTGCCAGTCCCTCATTACGCAGACGAGGACTGGACATTGTCCAACAAACAGCTACTTTCACAGGCTAGACAAAAACAGGGAACCCGGCTGCCGTTTATGTGGCATGGCCGAGGAGACAGTGGCACACCTGCTGACCGATTGTTCTGCGGCAATTGGGGACGCGGTAGGGTCAGGCAGCCATCGCACTGCGGAAGAATATCTCCATGGCGACGCCCTTATGTTGAGGCTCGCTGTTGGTATTGTAGGTCGGGTTATAAGAGTCTGAATGACTCAACCCTCCAATGAGAATGACACATATTTAGCAAACAGGATCTGTGTCCTGCCTGTAAACAAGTCAAAATATCTAGCCGGAAAGGGAATTCGGTTATTGCTGAAACAGGAATATACCTGACTGGTTTTTTTTTGGAAAGTAAATACATGTAAACTGAAATATTTTTTACATTGACTACATAAGTGTGAATGACGTTCATATTTTGATATAGCCGCAAAGTCTTTTTCTAGGTTTGGTTTAATAATTTTTTTTTTTGAATTATGATAATTTCTTCTTGATTTTTAAAACATTTTGTTATTCTCTATTTAGTAAGGTTTTTCATGATAGATAAAATAGTTGACGTAAATTAAAAAAATCATGTTAAGCCTGGTATCTATTGGAATTCAGGACGTGTTAGCGCATTTTCGTATTATGTATCAGTACTTATGTTAGATATCAGAATTATGTAGTTATCAGTAATTGTGTTTAGATTTTAGACATATTTTTATGAATTTTCTTGTGTAATGAATATACCTGACATTTTTTAATTTAAAAGTCATTCCTTTACATTTAAAAAAAAAATTATTTTCTCTTTAATCCAACTACAAGTCACCACAAATGATGACGTAAAACTCTCTAAACTTTTACACATATTCCAATGACGTCAATTAAAAAAAAAAACTAATTCTTTTGCACCCTTTCACACCACTCTTCAATGCTTGAAGAATTATGCATTCGACTTCCGGCAATGGCGGCCGTTCCCTGCGCAGTGTTACCTCTCGATTCGAAATATTTTTTGGTAGTTTTAACGGGGTTTTTAAACGGATCGAGTAACTGAGCGTTGATGCACAAATGGCAGGTCAGGGCATACAAAAAACATATATACATCATGGGTCTAGGACTTATGGATGCTGTGATCAAGGGTGATGACAGACGGACGGACGGACAAAACGGGTGCAATAGCGATTTCGACATCTCGAAAATGCGCTAAAAACAACAAAAAACACTTATACTTATTATTATAAAGTACTAATGACGGGATTAGACAAAACGTCTTTGTATTTTAATGCAGTTTTACATTTATTGCTCTATTCAGACACTTTGTGTCTCTTTGTATTTTGTATATTTATTGAATAACGAGATACACAAACGAAGTAAAATAAAAGTAAAGCTTTAGGTATCGAAAAATACACAAGCAAACGTTTACACAAATGTATTTATTAGTACAATAAAATGAACACAAATATTCGTTCTTAAATAAAATTTACATTAATTATTACCTACTATGCCACGAAAAATAATTAATAAGAGACTGGAAAAAAAACAGAGAGAAATGAAAAGAAGAAAGATGTGAGTAAGGGGCCTACTGAACAAAGAAGTTCAAGAGTAACAGTAAAAAATTTGAAACACAATACATTAGTGTATCATCTATTTGAAAGAGTTATCGATGTCAAAATTCTGTATGACATTTATATTTATGGTTTAACAATTTGGTGTCATCATTTTTTTCTTATGGAGAGGTCCACACCCCCCGAGTGACCCCCTGGAATTTATATTTATGGTTATACACTTTGGTGTCACCTTTGGTGATGGTGCCACCCAGTGAGGTCCACACCCCTCGAGTGACGCCTCTGGACATTTATATTTTTGATTTTACACTTTGGTGTCACCCTTGGTGATGGTGTCAACCGGTGAGGTCCACAGCCCCCGAGTGACACCTCTGGACATTTATATTTATGGTAAAGATTTGTTGGTTATTTGACATTACTCACCGTGTCTCTCAGCTCGTGTAGAGCAATCAAAACTTTCTTGATGTTTGGGTCTGGAAAAATATATTGTTTAAAAACATGTGACACCGGCTTTAAAGCTAAACGATATTAAAAAATATAAACAGTACAAGATGCAATTATCTTCCTGGGAAATGGATCAATGGCAATAGAAGTTTCACAATCCAAATCATTATAAAAAGGGCTGCGTAAATTAAAGATTAATTAATCGATTAATGGTTAAAAATTAATTATTGAAATTAATTTGATCGATTGAAATTCTATTTAATTTTAAAAAAAAGATTTTTTTTTCTCCAATTTGTTAAAAACATACTTTTT
>MUZC01004702.1:50409-71724 GCA_002072015.1 Radix auricularia | reverse complement strand
CCCCCCCCCCCCCCCGTATAAATAGTATTTATTTACATGTGCATTCTTAAACAAAAAGGTTTTCTCTTCCTTACTTTATTTAAAGCAGAATGAATTTGCTGTTGAAGGTTACTAAATTTGGAAGCCACCGATTTCGTGAAATAATGAATCGTGACCTAACGTGATCTATATATGAGTTATAAAAATACACTTAATCTAAATTAATCGATTGTTTTTTCCCCGATAAATAGAAACAATTTTTAAAATCAGTACAAGCCATACTATTTAACACTAAGGGAGAGAAAACAGTGTATGATATTTAATACGATTTACATGAACTTTGGCATGTTACAGTCATTTATTTGAGCTATCAAATTATTGTATGCCGCTGCAATAGCCTTAGGTTGAGGGGTTCGTATAACTAGTAATAAAATAAACATTCCTCTCAATGCGAACCCTGGGATGGCGCTGGTAAATCAACTAATTGTATATTCAGTTGCAATCCAAGTTTAAAACTCACTTCTCTCGATGAACGGTACATGTCTCAGGACTGTGCCACTTTCTGTGTTTGCCTCAATCCCTGGAAACATCTGATGGCTCTCATGGTCATTAGGCTGGTCATCTGCATCAAACACTTCTATAACTTCAGACTGTTGGTTACCTGTTTCAGATATTTCCATATCGTCGTCTGTATCTGAAACGTGAATGATGTCAAACATCTGCAACCCAGGCTCCCTTTGGGACATTTTGCTTTAAAAAGAAATAATAATAATACTAATAATAATATTAATAATAATAATAATGATAATAATAATAATAATAATAATGATGATGATGATGATGATAATAATAATAATAATAATAATAATAATAATGAAGTATTGATTTTTTTTTTTCATGAAGAAAATTTCGAATCTTTCTAGCAAATACGTATTTTTTAAGGTAGTGATTATAGCCTCGTCAGGACGACCCAAAATGCGGCTGCATACGCGCTCGTCCACTTCCGGTTATTGCTATTCTTGGTAACATTGTTTATAAAATGATGTTTATAAAATTGAAGAGTTACAAGTATTCACTGCGCCTTTCATTGAACCTCNAACCCTAAAAACTATCACTAAACCTAACCCAAACCCTAAAAACGATCACTAAACCTTATCTTATATCTTAGATATACAGACGCTCCTTCTATGCAGAAGATAATTGCGTCCACAGACCATGAGAGATGATCTGTTGGCAAGTGATGCAGCGGTCACAGGCCACGGCTATAGGGGTTCCACGCATTACCCCAGCCGCCTAACTATTGTCTAGTTAGGTACCCATTCGGAGCTGGGTGACTCGGGGACTCCTCAGGCCGCGAGAACAAATCCACACCTTCGTGTGGATTCGAACCCGTGACCATCGGTATGACAGTCGAGAGCGCTACCTCTCAACCACCACCTAACCCAAACCCTAATATTAATTAACTATCACTTAACGTAACCCTAAAGTAAGTATATCCTTAAACCTAACATCAAAACAACCCATTTTAAAAAAATCTTATTCATTATCAATTCATGTAGTATTGTTTGAAAAAAAAAATTGGCTTCAATAAGGAATCGAACACCGGACCTACGATGAAGCGTACTATCTTACTTTCAATACGACCACACAGCCACATCACCTTTGAAAATTTTAACCTTATAAAAAAATGTTACCAAGAATAGCAATAACCGGAAGTGGACGAGCGCGTATGCAGCCGCATATTGGGTCGTCCTGACGAGGCTATAATCACTATCATTTTTAAAATTTCTTATATGATACATCCTATTGGTTTTGTGGAGGCAAAGATCTTTATTTATGAAAAGTAGTGGGAAACTTTTAAAAAGGACCAAGTGCAGTGGCGGATTTAGCTTTGTCTGCGTGGGGGGCCGAGGAGAGTTTCAGGGGCGCCGCAAAATTTTACTAATATCAGAGCATTGGGTAAATAGTAAATACTAGGGCTGTTAAAGATTTATTTAAATGTAGACGTTAACATTTGAAAAACTAACGATTAATTAATCGTTAATTTCGATTAAAGCCAAAAAATTTAATTTATGATGTCATAAGTAACACTTATTTAACTTACTTGTTGAAAACCTAAGTAACACTGGAATATCTCCTTTAATTGTCAATTTTTACCACCTACGCAAAAAGACAAGTGTGTTGAAATTTATTGGGTTCAAATGATGAGTGGGTCTAATTGAAAATATAATCAGCCGAGCTGAACAATCATTATTTACATTGAACTGAGGTGACTGGTATGCTCAAAAACGTCTTGGCAAAGAATGACATTATTTAATATCGGTGTTCATTTAGTTTCCACTTTTGTAGAGGGTTAATGGATTCAAGAAACTTCATCTAGATTTTGTAAAGCAGTCATTCATCAGAAGAGCTGTCGTCGTCATTTCTGTCTCTGAATCAAACTCCATTACTGCCAATAGCTTAATACGCTTTTCATTTGGTTTGATAAGTAGGCGAACTGTATCAAGATTTTGAACATGCCCGTCAGTCAATAATTTAAAACCAAAATGTTCGTGTAATCTTCAGGAAATGTATTATTTATCAGCCGCTATTTTTTATTTTTCTTTTTGACTTCCAATTATTTGTAAGTTATTTTCAATTAATCGTGAAAAGTAATTTAATCGTTAAACTTTGTAAGGATTAGTCGAGAAATTAATCGTTTATTTCCACAGCCCTAGTCAATACTAAATATTAGCCTACTAATTTAGTACATTTTCCTAATCATCGAACAAGTACAACAGAAGAAATAATATAAACAGAGATGTCTTCAAAATAGGAACGTATATTTATTTCAATATTATATTTATTGATCTAAGAAAGAAACTTAGTTTATACAAATTTATAGAGAGCCCTGAGCCTTATTTAAATTTATTTCTACGTGAAGCGAAATGATTTATCGTTAATTCAAAGTCAACTTTCTCATCTAGAAATCAATGCCAATCAAGACAGACGCTCGTTTGTTATTGTTGAGCGCAAATAAGTTTTGATCATTTTCAATCACAGAAAGATTCAAGTAAATTTGTATAAAGTATTGACAAATTAGAGAGGCCTGATGCCATTTATTTTTCAGTCAAGAATGGTAGAAACTTTTTAAGTTGTAGCTCAGTAGATAGTGATGAACGTTGTGATGGAAGTTGTGATGCATATACATCTGTGAAGGTATAATAGTCTACGATTGCTTCTTCAAGGTTAATGTGTTTGTAAATTTTGCATAAACTTCGAAGATAATCTTTATTTTCTTCCAACATTTGATATGGATCAATACAATATAAATAAATAGCCGTGCCCCTAAAGTCATTAAATCGATAATTTATTTAAGAAGTGTATCCAAGATAGTGGAGTACGTTTCAGATTTAAAACTATTAGTTGGATCATCAGCCTTTTCATCTCTACTGAGCTCGCCTGCCATACTTTTATTTTTGGCAGTCCGTTATTTTAACATCTAGTTTGGAACAATTTTTGTTAGATTAGACATCTACTTTCAGAATTTTAAAAAGCTTGATCCCTTTTCATTTCAACAAACTTATTTCTTTCAACATCTATCAATCGTTTTTCAATTGCAATGTCAACGCTCTTTTGCTACAAGTGGTTTGATAACACGAAGATATCATCCAACCTTTGTACAAATAGCATCAGAAAAAACAAAAGAATATTTTGTATTAAAACAGATAGTCCCATGGCTTCTGCTCTGACACTTCCTTTATGTTATGTTGAAACCCCTGAATTTATATATTCTAGAGTCAACTAGAGTGGCTAGAATAGCAGAGAATGGTCCAACAACTACATCATATGCATGCTTACGGCTTGCCCATCTTGTATCAGAAAGTCATTTAAGAGTATTTACTGTTGATTCATATTGAGATTTATGATGTTTTTTTAAAGGAGTATGTAGACGTGGTAAAATAGACGTAAAGAATGCATACAACCTTTCAGCTGTGCCAAAAACAACTGTATACATCACTGCTTACAGTCATTGCTTCGATACTGACCAAATTCAAAACATGGGCACAACAATGAACATAGATGGCATTGTGTGCAAGTTTGAAGACCACTCTTAATTCCATACATCACAGATGCGCCATCGTATGCCTTTCCACCACATATTGTGATATCAATGTTTTGCTTTTGTAATGTGTAGTTCCGTTAGAATCTTCTTTGCAAATGCGGATGCAGTATTGCTGTTTACCAAAGTATAAAAGCCTATACATCTTTACACATTTCCTGATTTTGAAACTGAACGTAAAGTGACATCTGATCAATTTTAGATATTATAACAATGGTTGACTCAATAAATACAGAAAATAAATGAGAAGACTTAACTTCATTACCAATTGCTGCCGATTATTCAGATGCAAATGATTGAATTAAATCAATTAGTGCATCATGACTTAAATGAATTTCATTTTTCTTTTTAAACTTTAGATTACTGTCCAAAGTGGAATCATAGTTCACTAATAAACTTAACATTTAACGAAAATTTCCAGTATTTCTACAACTACCATCACTAAAGCAAGAATTTTCTATGTGTACTCTAAATGGCAAACCTTGTTTTGTTAAGAACAACGTTACGTCTATCATTCAATAATTTCAATAATTCTCTATTCTTTTCCACTTAGCAACGCTCCTGACTGACCAAAGCAGATATTGCAGTTTTGAAATAATATTGAATATACTATATTGAAATATTAACCGAGCCAATATTGTCGTATTGCAGTTTAATGTTGATTAAAAGTTTCGTTTTTGCTATCTTTTTTTTGTTGCTCTAGTTACACGTGCTTTGTGTTCATTGAGGGCATCTTCGGGGGGGGGCGCCATTTTAGACCCAACAGGGGCGTGGGGGGCAACCCGCCCCCCTGCCCTATAGCTAAATCCGCCACTGATCAAGTGTTAGTTAATACGTTACACTCTTATGGGAGACACTCATACTCTGGTCTTATTACTACATTATTTAATACCAGCACTTTTATTTTTGTTGATAAATTTGTTTTCTGTCCTATCATTTTTACCGAAAATATTAAGTCCCTTATATTTTATTTATAAACCAACATAAATTGAATCAACATCAACGGCTACAATGACTATTATATTTTTACCTAATGTTGATTGTGGTTTGTAGACAGACAAATTTACCACAATCCTAAGCCACGAATATAAGAGTGTAAGGTAACTTACCTTTAGTTTCACGTTTCGTCAGTTCTTCCAATAGATATAAACTTTTATCTAATCCTGTACGCATTCTTTGTGTCACTGCTAATCGTAATGTAGTTTTATCTAGTAACACACGCTGAATCATATCATACACGACAAATCATATTGGTATTTGACAAAAAATTGACGGAAATCCCCGTACGAATCTGTACAGACATGAAACCAATAAGCTCTTTTATCGTGTTGCCCAATAATACATGTTTTTTTTTTCTTCTTATGAACTTTTTCACTCAAGTGGACCAAAAGAGTGTTAAAAAAAATTAGTGCCATATTTCTCGAGCTTTATTTTTGTTTTTTTTTAAATGTAAATTTCGGTTTATGAGTCTGAAAAATGTGTGATATTTATATTTAGATTAAAGCATTGAAGTTAAACAAATTCTATACCCAAATAGTTCAAAGACCCGAACTCCTTATTTTTCCTCAAATAGTCTCCTACTTCGCTTAATTTTTAGTTTATAAGAAATGTCATTCTTTTTAAAGTCATCAAAATTCTACTGGATGACATACAAGGTATGTACTATATTTTTTAAAGAAAATAATATTTTTTCAAAAAGATCAAGTTTTTCTCGTAACAGAAGGCACCTTTTCACAGAGAGTAATACAATGTGACTGCTTTCCTTGCCGAATTGAATTAAGATGATTGAGTTCTTCAAAAATTTCAGCCAAGTAATCCAGATCAGCAACCCATAATGATCAACCTGCTTTGAGTTTTCTTAAAAGAATCTCTTACGTCATCACGTAGTTCTAACAGTCTAAACCAGTGAAATTCAGTTTACATTAGTATTCTAACATGAGTAAGCAAGAGACGAGAATTTAAAAGACGAGCCTTAATAAAATTTTAAAATTTTTATGGCCAGGTCAAAAATATATTTGAGGTCTTCGTTAATTCTTTTATTTACAGGGTGTAGATTTCATGCTTTGCTCACGGACCACCTGGAAAATGTTAGTGTCAGGGCCGGCTTTAGAAAAGAATATACATTTAAAAAGATAATTACGACCTAGGTCAAAACAACCAGAACCACACAATCAGTGCGTTTCCTTTACCCGCTGATTATTTTTAAATAAAGCATGTTTAAAATTTATATTATATTCATCTGTTTAGACATATTTTCACAAGATTGACAAATGTGTAAACTAAATTGTTGCTAAATTATGTTGCTAAATATACAAATGTTGAATATCAAATGTTTTAAGTAGTGAACATTTAATGAAATGTTGTTGTAAGTAACAAAATATAAAAACGATTCTAAGAATGGGTTTCGATGTAGAAATTTTGTGCCAATAAATTTCATTGACGAAATTAAGCTGAAACTTCACTGAATACAGTCTTTTCATTTTTAGGGCTTAGCAACAACCACATCTAAACACAAAAACAAAATAAAAGATTATTTTAGTAGTCTGGCATGGCTAATTTTTTTGGTTTTATGTTGATATGTTCAGTATTAATCATTTCTTTAGCACTGAAAATTTATGAAATAAGTCGATAAGAAGAAAATAGCTATTGGAAAAACATGCCATGTTCATGAGTCCTCTAGCTGATCACAAATCGTCCATGGAGCACATTCGTGCTATCGACGCTTGGATTGAAATGGAAAATCGGTTGAAGGAAGGAAAGACAATTTAGAAGGAAAACAGAAAAACTTATGCAAAATAGACTAAATACTGAAACAATGTTTGACAAAGAATCATTTCAAATGTACAGTTTCTTGCAAAACGGAATTTACCTATCTTAGATATACAGACGCTCCTTCTATGCAGAAGATAATTGCGTCCACAGACCATGAGAGATGATCTGTTGGCAAGTGATGCAGCGGTCACAGGCCACGGCTATAGGGGTTCCACGCATTACCCCAGCCGCCTAACTATTGTCTAGTTAGGTACCCATTCGGAGCTGGGTGACTCGGGGACTCCTCAGGCCCCGAGAACAACTCACCTTCGTGTGCATTCGAACTCGTGACCATCGGTATGACAGTCGAGAGCGCTACCTCTCGACAACCACTTCCTATTCGTGACAATGTGGATCAATTATTTCAACCAGACAATGGACAGTTTTTGGGATTGGTAGAATTTTTCGGAAAGCAGTATTTTTCCTATTTCCTAAATAGGTAAACTCATGTAACTTTGGGGGTTTGTTAAATACACTTCCATGATGGCAGCAGGTGAAATAATATTTAAAATATCTTTTGCTGGGCACCGGGGGCCCAAATATACTTTTTTTTAATGCACTCACTCACTCATCACTAATTCTCCAACTTCCCGCAGCAACGCGCGGGGAAATCGTTGGTATTGCATAAAAGAGAAAATATGATAAATATCTGGTTGTTAACCCTAAAAAATCATCATAAATATAAAAAAAAAAGAATAATTTTCGGTTGAAATTATAAAACATTCAATTTACTGTAGCCGAGTGGTGGCTAAGTAAATCAGGTTTAATAATGGTTTAAACTACAACAAAAATTTGTGAGCTATTACTATTAACTGAACAATAATAAATAATGGTGAAATAAAATTAAAAATAAATATGTAACTGAAAACAGGAAAAAAAATCTAAATGTCAATGACTTGATCACGCTTGGTTGTCCCTAAGTCGTTGATCATGTGGTAAGTCATAGTGCCCGCTACCTTTGCATCATGAGTGATCTTCGCGACTTAGGTTGAGGAGGTTGTTTCACATTTATTGATTGGTCAGTTACATAGCCAAGGTCTTCTGGTGGCGTAGTGCCCTGTGGCTTGTTGCTGACCTGCTGACTTAGTGTGTGCTTGGGCGAAAGTCATGGTGTATTATCACACCCGTTTGACCTTTGGATCCGTGACCCAGGTCATTCCTGTCTTGAGCCCGTTCGGCCTTGACAGCATCTCTAAATACCGTGGTAGCTGGTGTAAAGCTGTTGGTGTTGTTACCTGAGGTCGAGGGATTCTTCCTAGGCACCCGCACATGCTTTGCCTTGCAGCTGAAGCACTCCACTGTGGGGAATGGTCGCTGAGGGTCATCTATCCGCTGGATTGTCTTAGTATGCCGTGGTATCTCTTGAGTTTGAGATCCACTGTTGAATCCACACTTAGTCGAAGGGTTACGGCGCTTTGTTGTCCGTTCTTTGATCTCGCCCTGGTAGGCCGTTTCACAGTGAGTGTCCTCACGGCGCCTATGTGTATTACATGACCGGTTGCGCCTCACACATTGTGGCTTCCATGTTGGGTGCTGCCAGTTATGTGTGTTGAGCCTAGTCGACAGGTCCTTGCCGTCATTGTGAGTCGAACAAGTTGTCGCTGTCTGGGCCACTGTTTCCTGGTGGCCAGGTCGACCTGGGGTTGTCAGGAATGGAGGTGAGTCGTTTTGGTGAGCGAGGTATTTCCTCTTAGCACGGCACTCAACCTCAACATGACCCTTTCTGTCGCACCACAGACATACCTGTTGTCGGTGACGGGATCTCCGCTTGTTGGACTTGGGATGTCTGGGTGCTTGTGGACAGTGGACACCGTTAGCGTCCATGTCCGTTCGGTGCTGCTGTATTGATTGCTGGAATCTGTCAGCCACAGCAGCTACCTGCTGGTCTATGTGAGCCATCAGTTGCTGTGTCATCTGTGTCCAGTCCGGGAGAGGCGCTACTGAGAGCTGTGCAGTGGCGGCAACATCAGCGAAATCTTCTCGCATCCACCTTTGGGCTTCCCTACGAACGTTGTCGAAGGTGCTGTCGGGGTGTAGCCTGGCGTAGGCCCTGATGTCCCGTCGTAGCGCTGCCGGCTGTAGGCCTTGAACAAATGCACTCCTCAGCATGTCATCAGCAAGGGTGCCGGGCCGTGCGTTGTTAGCTAGGGTAAAGAGACTGTAAAGGTTGGCCGCATAGTGCTCTACGCTTTCACCCACGCACTGTTGCCGTTTGTAAAAGGCAGAGGCCAGGGTGGTGCCATCTCGCTGATCTCCCCAATTCTTTACTATTAGCTGTAGTAGTTTATCTGGGGTGTTGATCTCATCAGGTGTACAATCCAGTACATCTAGACGAGCACGTCCCTCTAATGCTCCCAGGATCCATGTCACCGCCACAGCCGGGGGCATGGGCTGAAATTGTAAAATGAGTCGAACCTCCTTTACGAATAGCTCCGCCCCGCTGTCTCCCGTAAAAGTCGACAGCTTCGGCAAACGAGCAGATTGTACTTGCTCGGCTTGTTCCATACTGTTTGTTAATACTGTTTTTTTTTTATTTCTTAAACCGCTATCCTCACCTTTATGAGACCCTGCTCACAGCGCCAAAACTGTAGCCGAGTGGTGGCTAAGTAAATCAGGTTTAATAATGTGGGACTAAAGCAGTGGTTTTAAATTTAAACAGCTTTTATTGTAACACTAATGTAAACATGCCATGGCACACTCAACCGTCACTCTCTCACTCTCTACTTCCATTTTCATACCCAGTGCATCTCGGTGCGATGCACATGGTGCGGCGCGGTGTAGGTGTGCACACTACTACATTAAATTTCAAAGTCAACAATTAAAATTTCCCTCTCCAGGGCTTAAAATGCTTGTCATTCATGATAAAATTAATGAGTTCAAATCAATTTCATTGATGAATAAAGCACTAGTAAATGTTTCTTCAGAACACAATGCTAAAATTTTAATATTTAACCTGAATGACTAGGGGGGAAAGATGATAATCCATTAAAAGCCAATATACTTTTTAAACATCATAGAAGAGACAGACTTGTAACATAATAGTGGACATTTTCTTTGAGAAGCACATTTTTCATTTAAGCGTCATCTTTAGAAAATTGACCCCACAGAGGAATTTATAATACTGGATAGAAAGCTTGGTTTGCTTAATTCAATAGCTTGAAAATTTTACAAATTGGAGATTTAGTGATGAATCAGTGAGTGAGTCAGTCAGGGCTTTCCCTTTTTTTAGTATAGATACATCCAAAGCAAAATTTAATTGAACTTAATTAAAATAGAACAAACAAACACCTTTTAACAAATTATACTTAAACTAATAGTATAATAATAAAAGTAATATCTTAAGTCTAAATCTAAGTCTACTTGTCAAAAGCCTTAAACCTAGCTTTCCGAAAATGAGAATTTTAATCTTAATTTTAGTAATTACCACAATACTTTGAAGGGCATTAACTTCAACAATAACACATCCATAAAATCATAGTAACATATCAATAATAATAAACCACCTCAACACCAAACACACATAGTGTACAATAAAGAAAACAATGGAAACATAAAATATGTAGATAATAATAATAATAATAAAATGGATAATTTATATAGCGCTGTATCACAGCAAGGAGCCGGACTCACATCGTTTTCCAAGGAGATAATAACACACATATTAATTAAATAAACATTCTCCAACTAACTACATTAATGAAAATACGTTATACATCAGCTACGTTAATCATTAAAGAAATGATGTTTCATTAATTTTGAAAATACATTTTGAAAAGATGAGTTTTTAGTTCAGTCTTGAAGGACATAGTAGTTGAAATACTACGGATGTGTAATGGTAGAGAATTCCATTGTTTGGCTGCACAAGAAGAAAATGAGCTTTCTTCAAATGTTTTAGTTCTTGTCTTAGGAACACAGAGAATGCGTATGTCTGCAAAAGAGTGTAGCTGACAACTTGGTGAGGAGACCGACAAAAGTTCAGTAAGATAGGTAGGGCATGAGTCAGAAAAGAAGTTGTGACACAGTTTATAATCAATTCGGGCTCGCATTGATAGCCAATGTAGTCAGAAAAGTAGCAGAGTAACATGGTCATATTTGTTTTGCTTTAGAATTAATCTAGCAGCTGAACTCTCTGTAGTTTTTAAATACATTTTTTGTCGCAACTGACAGAAGAGAATTGCAGTAATCAATACGAGCTAGAACAAGAGCACAGACTAGAGTTTTTGTTGCACTATCTGTTAAGTAATGACGATTTGAACTGATCTGACAAATGGCAGTATAGGCAGAGTGACAGATGAGATTTATGAAGTTGTTGGTAGACATGTTGTCAGAAATAATGTAGCCAAGATTCGTAGTTGATGTTTTGAACAGTATATTAGAACTCGCCACCTGAATAGAATTCGGAAGAGTCAAATTACTGCTTGATTTATTGTTACTGAATAGGAGTGCTTGTGTCTTATTCAGTTTGAGTTTGCTTAGTTTTCTTTCTTCCAATTCAGTATTAGGATGTGAAATGGGCTGTCTGAAGAAACCAGGAAAGCCAACACTTTATGATCCTTTAAAACTTTTATAAGAATACAGGACTAAACACAAACCATAGATAGACTTAGCACGCAATTATCGTCTGTAACATATAAGATACGATAAATGTTGATTTATAATTTAAACGAGTTTTACTTAAAAAATAATCTTTTTAAGGGGTTTTCAGAGATAAAAATGGTGCCTATGATGCAAACGTTTAAAGGTTAAGTTTTTTTTAATACTATAAGTGATTGATACCCATTTCTAAAACATAGTTTAATAATTTAATTCCTTTATTTCAGCTTAAATAAAAAGAATTTAGTGCACAAATTGTTGTTTTTTTTTGGGTTGTGAAGAATTAATTTTGATTAAAAGTTTGTGTTTAGGAATTATGCAGGTCCAGAAATTCTCTCTCTTTGCTATAAATTGTTCTTGAGTGTTTTCTATCCACGACTTAAGACTTCCTTGTAAACTTTTGACAATGTGCGGTCAAGACTGGCCAGAAATCAAGAGACCTTGACCGACAACTCACAGGACAGGTTTACGCGACAGTTAAGACTTCCTTGTAAACGTTTTTCCTCGTCTTTGCCTTGAACCAATGTCGGGGATTCGTTGTCTAGGGGTTATGATCGTTACTTCACCGCCAACTTGCGCACAAAGACCAAACACAAAGTCCCTGACTAACAGCAATCTTTATTATTCGTAGTACAATTCCATATATCAACCGAACTCTGTCACTCTCACACAACAACTCCTAAAAATTATACTAAAAAATTATAGCCATTATCGACTCTTGTTACCATTATACAGGCTAATGTATACTAGCGCAAGCCTACGCGGCCCTTCCCACATGGCAAAAAATATGTTGCAACTGGTGTCAATATATCCCTGACCTCTATTAAACTTTTGACATTTTCATGCCTTTTAATATCTCGGCGTACCAGCCATCTGCCCACACACGACTTGAGGACCCCAAAGATTAATAAACTCATTAGGCATAACGAAAAAGCAAGACCGTCCTCTCTTTTTCGCGTAAACCTGTCCTGTGAGCTTTCGGTCAAGTTCTTTTGATTTCTGGTCAGTCTTGACCGCACATTGTCACTGTCCCTGCCCATGTGTAGCTCTGTATTTGTTTTGGTGTGTTTATGGAGGTCATAAGCATGTCCTGTGTCCAACTCTATCACCTGGTCGCCGTAACTCGATCAAATCCCTGATCAAAACTCAACTGCCAACTTTACTCATTGTCGAGATAAAAAGTCTGCAATAGTAATCTTCACCTTTAATGTAATCAATGTCAAAATTGTACTCTTGTAAAATCAACGCCCACCTTGCAACTCGTGAATTTTCAAATTTAGTCGTATTTAGGTATTTTAAAGCTTGGTGATCACACTGGAGCGTGAATCTTGCACCCATTAAATAGTATGATAATTTCTGAATTCCCCATACCATGGCCAAGCATTCCCTCTCAATTGTTGAATATCTTGTCTCCCTATCCATTAATTTACGACTGATATATTTAACTGGATGGAGTATATTGTCTCTCTTCTGCATCAAACATGCCCCCAATCCCACCATCGACGCATCCGTACGAACTATGAACTTATCCTCAATGTTGGGGAGAATCAAAATAGGGTTATTTGTTAAATATTTTTGAATTGTATCCAATGCTTGTTGGCATTCGTCAGTCCAACATATATTATTCGGTCTACCTTTCTTTATTAGGTCTGTCAATGGTGCTGTTAACCATTATTAGCCAATTGCAATCCATAGCGTGGCCAGTGGTCCTTAAATACTGACCCAGACCTTCCAGCGATCTCTCACACAGAAAATTAAATTTCATAGGGCACCGGTCGGAGGTGTTGACTATTGAATAGAGTTGAGCCTAGCTGAGAAATTTGTTTTCAGGTCATTCTCCTTTTGTGCAGCCAAACAATGGAATTCTCTTCCATTACACATCCGTAGCATTTCAACTGCTAAGTCATTTAAGACTGCACTTAAGACACATCTTTTTAAAATTTATTTTCAAAAATAATAAAACCACATTTCTGTAATTGATTAGCGTAGCTGATGTATTGAGTATACCGTATTGTTATTTATGTAGTTAATATGCTATGAATGTTTCTTTTTATTTATATATGTATTTTTGTTTCCATGTAAAGCGCTGTGAGCCTGGCTCCTTGCTGGGATACAGCGCTATATAAATCATCATTTTATTATTATTATTATTATTATCAGTACCTAGAACAGTTTAAATGTATTTTGTATACTTCAAATGTATTTTGTATATGTTATTAATTAATGCTTTTATTCTTTATATGCATTGTTGACTGTTATGTTGATTGATATTTCTACTACTATTGACAGGTAATTAAGATATTCACTATTATTGTTTCAGCTAGTAAAGTTAGTAGTGAGTAAGTGTAGCCGACTGGTGGCTAAGTTGATTTGTATCCAAATCCAATGACAATTAACAAACAGGTAAAAAGAAATGCAGGTCATGACAACTATAGTTTCTATAATTGTTGATTTATTGGTATAGCTTCACACACTTGATGAAATTATTATCCAAACATTAAAACTCTAAGACGGAATGCACAATTTGATTTATGTTTAATTCCTTCACTTCTTAAACTATCTTATTCTAACTAATATTTGTCCCTAACTCAGTGTGTTCCTAAGTCCCTAATCCTATCTCCGCCCCGCTTCTTCTTTCATACCCACAGGAAGAGATATTTTAAATATTTTTTCACCTCCTACCAACGTGAAAGTGTAATTATCGATTCCCAAACGTTTCATGAGTCTACCTACTCGAGAAATAGGAGAATTAGTAATTTTCAATTGTATAAATCTCATAAAAGAAAAAAAAACGTTTTTGGGGCCCCGGCCCCATGAGTGTGTATTTCATGCTCCTACCTACACGGAAAATTAGAGAATTAGTTATAAGTCAGTTTTTAATATAAGAAAAAAATATATATTTGGGCCCCCGGTTCCCATCTAGAGGGAATTCTAACATTCTTATTGCCAATTTTCGTCGGGAGCTTCTATTCGAAAAATGTCCAAAGTTTCATGCTTCTACATATATGGGAATATACAGGAGAATAAGTGATTTTCAATTTTAATTTTTATGTAGCTCATATTAGGAAAAATAAACGTTTTTGGGGCCCCGGCGCCCATTAGTTGGAAATATAAGTTTCTCTTTTGCCAATTATCATCGGAAGCATGTACTCAAAAAAATTTACAGTTTTATGCTTCTAACTATACATGAAATAGGAGAATTAATGATTTGCAATTTGGAAATAGCTCATATAGGGTATAAAAAACTTTTTGGGGCCCCATTAATTGTAGGCCCCCGTACCCCCATGAGTGGGAATTTAACATTCTCCTTCGCCAATTATCATCGGGAGATTGTACTCAACAACTTCCTAAAGTTTCATGCTCCTACCTATATGGGGAATGGGAGCATTGGTGATTTTCAGTTTTTAATTCTGACACCCCTGCCCCCAAGTAAAAGATATTTTAAAAATTATTACACCTGCTAGCATCGTGAAAGTGAAAGTGTATTTATCAATTCCCTATCGTTTGATGAGTCTACGTACTCGGGAAATAGGGGAATTGATGATTTTTCAATTTTTTTATAGCTTATATTATGAAAAAACAATTTTGAGGCCCCAGCCATCATGAGTGGGAAATTTAATTTTCTCTGTTGCCAATTATCGTCGGAAGTATGTACTTTAAAAATTTCCAAAGTTTCATGCCTCTACCTACACGGGAAATAGAAGAATTGATTTTCAATAAGTATATTGATAATATGTTTTTGGGGCCCCCGGCCCCCATGAGTGTGAATTTCAAAATTCTTTTTCGCCAATTGTCGTCGTAAGATAATACCCAATAAATTCCCAAAGTTTCATGCTTCAACACGGAAGTTTGAGAATTAGTGATGTTGATTTCCCCCATCAACAGTCAAGCGAGTGAAGTTAGTCTAGTCCAAGTTCTTATCAACTAATGTTTATTTTTTCCATTCATTGAATATATCCTCTCCGGTAGCTGTGTCATACATGCTATGTCTAGAAGCCAGCTCTTGTGTTATATTCATGTCTTTATTCAAACCTCTAATGAACACAAGTAGTTGAGAGGTGGAACAGCTGTCCAATTAAAAATGGCGATTAATCTAAGACAATGTTCAAATTGAGGGAGAAGGGAACAGCAATACCAGCCAGAAAGGCTTAACAGGAAAGGACGCACACTTAGCTTTGAAATACCAACATCTCTAAGAAAGCAAACCTCCTCCACTGCACACACTTGATTTCTCCCACAGCAGAATCAAGGGAGTAGGATTTTTCCATTTACACGAACGCTTTCAATAATTCGAGTTACGGAGGTTGGAAGCCAAAAATCTGGAGTTAAGGAGAACTAAAATACGCTAGGCTTCTGGATTTTGGCCAAGACCTAACAATGAATTTGATATAGAGAGCTTCACGACTTAGCAAGATCGTCTTGGCGAGGTCTGATTGTACAAGCTACATAGGTCATTATGATTGTTTACTTTATCGACAATACCGACTAGATGGCTTGACAGAAAAGAAAGTTTCACTAAGTGGATTCTAAATTTCTTTGACATGCCGACACGCCCGTCTTTATCTCTCACAACACTGTTATACGGTACTTACTGTACAACACTAACAATTTGCCTAAGTTTATTACTTCCTTAGTCATATATACATATACATACATCATATTGCCCACGTTCACATCTCTAACAGCTTTGGCCACAAAGTAAAACTTTATAACCCTAGGCTAAAAAAATCGATCAATCATTTTCCATGCAATGAATGAATGTAAATTATAATAGGAAAGAAGGGACGAAATGTAAAAACTATATAACATTATGAACATGTATGTTTAGGTATTATACTAGTGTAATTTCCATAAAGTTCATGACAAAACAGAAACCTTTTAAATTTTTTGGACAATTGTATGGAGTAGCCAAATTCATTAAATTTTTTACAAAATCAAAAATTCGCCCAACTTTTTATTTTCATTTGTTTACATATAGAATCTAGAGCTGTTTGACTATTAAAGCAGTAATGCGCACCTTAATAGCACTCTCATTAGTTATGAAATCATAGAAAGTGGAAACTCTTCATTTAGTGAGGGAAGCTTTAGTTGACTTCCAGAAACGGGGGAGGGGATGCTAGTGTTATTGATGAAGTTTTGTGGTAAACTGCACGCAAAAATAGTATTTTAGTTTTTTATTAAAAAAAAGTTCTTCGGGTGCCGGATCAGAGGGCCTCGCGGGCAGTAGTTTGGAGACCCCGGTGTATACTTGTCTTGATGAAGGATATAATTGTTCCTCAAGCTGTTTCAACTAAATGTTTCTCCAATTTTGCACAATTCATTTTCTGAAAACAAACAGAATGATTTAATTTAAATTTAAAGTAATATTTTTAACTAGGTTTAAAAAACAAAAGTGAAGGAAGAAATGTAGCCGAGTGGTGGCTATAATTGTTATTTGAATAAACTAAAATCACAATAGTCGAGGACTATAGTTGTATATCGATAATGTTTTTATTTCATTTCTTTCTCTCAGGCTGTCACTCTCATTTTTCTTCCCTTTTCATCCTCTGTGCATCACAGTGCGGTGCGGTGTGGGTGTACAGGTGACGCATTGTGATTAAACTACACATTAACATATAACATTAGTTATTAGTTATTAGTGGAGAATATGCGATGCGTTTCGACACCAAAAATAAACAACAGTTGTGGCGCGGGCACACTGTCACATAAAAAAATTAATAGATTGATAGCTACTTATCTACATACATACATACATATATATANATATATATATACACACAGAGAGAGAGAGAGAGAGAGAGAGAGAGAGAAGAGAGAGTGAGAGAGAGAGAGAAACAAAGATATTGCCATTATACTTACAACTTATGCAATTTTCAGGGCTATCAAGGAGCGCTAAATTATGCAAGACATACATTTCAAAATAACTGTATACTGCGGTCAGGTTAATATTTTTCAAGATCATGTAAAATCGAATTGGGAAAAACGTCTTAATTTAAAAAAAAATAATTTTTTTTAAAAATTCAAGTCCCCGCTTATAAGGTCATTAATATAACGATTTAAAAGTTCTTTAAATAGGTTATCAAGAATTTATGTAACAAGCTTGGTCAAGATCAATATATAAAACCTTTTTTATATTTAAGAAAAAACAATATTTTTGGCCCCCGACCACAAAAGTGGTATTTACAACTAAACATTTTCTTCAAGAACCCAATGCGGAAGTGTATTCAAGAACTTCCCAAAGTTTCATGTCGATTGGAATATCACAGCTAATGATTAAAGTAATGTTTTAGAAGCTTATATAAGATAAAATGGCACAAAGGGTAACCAGGCAAAAATTAAGCAAGGTGTAAATGCACTGAAGATTTCTACCTGGATTAAGATTATCTTTTGTTACGATTATTTAATATCAATAAGTGAATTTAGTCTGAAACAATTACGAAAAAAAAATCCTAGACCTCAGCACTGAAGGAATGAATATTGGGAGTTCAATGCCCATACTATTTTATTCTTAGTCATTAATTTTGGTCACGAGCATGACACCAAAGAAAATCCATTTTATGAATTATTGTAAATAATTATTTTTCATTCGAATTTAAGTATTTAAACATTTCAATTGTTTTTAACATTAACAGTATCTTTAAGAAATATAAGCCTTTTTTATCACAAGTATCTTATATTTAAATATGTAAAATGTATGCAAAGAAACACAGTGAATATCGTCAGGAATGTAAGGGTGGCAGCATTCAAAGAGACGCTTGATCCTTGATGTGCGACACATGGGTTAACGAGGGAGAGTCTAGAGGGTCAGTAGACCAGATGTACGAAATGTTACGCTCTGGCTTTATCTCGCTTGAATTGGGAAATACTGTGCGGGCTCGGCACGGAAGCCACCCGGGTCCTTTAATGAAGACGACAACTGACCAGGCTGACCAGAAGTCTACTTGGTTGATGAACACACGGGTCTCATCAGAGATGGCTGTGTCAAACCAGCCCCAGCCCCGTCTTATCTAGGGTTTTTTCCAGATGATTGATAGTTGAATTTCGGAAATTATAGGGGCGGAGACTGGTGGGTATTAGAGAGGACGCACTGATGAGAACTGGACACTCGGATAAAGACGAAAATAAGAATAGAAAGGAACAGGGACGGATATGAACACACATTGAGACAGGGACGAGTGTTTGTTACAGTAACCATAATTAATGAAGTAAGGAAATACACATAATTTATTTGTATACCAGTATATCAGTCTTGGAGTTGGTGTTTGGAAGCAAAAAGTAACCAAGATTGTGTACAGTACAGAAGAATAGAGTGAAAGTAGAGATATAGTAATTACAAGAACACACAGGTTCTCTACAATATGAATTATGTATAGTTCACGTTAACGAACATTTGCAAATGAGTATGACAAATGTCCTCCAATGGGGTCGAAAGATCCCAGTGATCATGCGGAGTTGGATGAAAAGAAAAAAGTTGAGGCAGAGGTTGTAGTAACAATGCTTCTTGCGTTCACTTGCATTCTTCCTTCACAAAATAACATGATTCGTAGTGTAACGGTTATCAAGTCCTGGGTTCAATTCCCAGATGGAACCATTTTTAAAACAAAATTATTATTTTTTCTGCCTGTTCCTTTCCCCATTTTTTGACAACATGACAAACACTTGAGTCAGAAATTCACTGTTTCTAACCTCCAATACCCATTCTTGGCACACTCTATGATGAACAAGTCTTCTGCGTATGTTACGCTGTGGGTCATCTTGTAAACTTATAATTATTGTCACCAATAATTGTTATGATTTCTGCTGAGAAGCCTTAAAAAGAGTTTCTTTTAAATCTCTATGGTAGTTAGTAGCTAGGGAGTTTTTTCAGAGTAAAGTCTTTTCTCGCGCAATATTCCAAACGATGGCATAAATTCAAATCAAATGTTCTTCGCTGAAAGAAGTGTCTGCTGCTATGGCTATGTTTCAGAATTTTAATTTAATCATGCAAAAATGATTTCTATAATTTGCAATAAAGATTTATTCGTGAATCTTTCATTTTATTTTTGATAATATATATGAAAAGGAAATTTTGATGAAAAAAATTTGATTACAAAAAATTCATATGCGGCTTACAAGCTTCCCTTGATAAAGGTACATTCAATATTTTTGGCATCATTATAGAGAAAATTAATACCAAAAAATTAACAATTTCAATTACTTAACCGGAAAATGTTCGAAAGCTGTTGCAAACCCCAAATTTCGAAATGTTCATTAACCGAGGCGTTCCTTTAGGTGAGCTACTATGCCAACTTAAAAAATTATTCTTATGTAAATGTACAGAAATAATCATGTTATTACACAAGTTGAGTCCCTTAATGTTGATTTTGAGAACCTCATTAATTTTTGAGCCGTTGGGGGTAGTGGTTAGACCCAACCCACATAACAGTTAACCTTGGATTGACAATGATTTGTGAAGTCATTTCTCAGGGGTCAGCCAAATGTTATGGGGGCAAAAATGGCAAATGAGGGCGTGAGTTGGTACCCACTGGAAACGACCATCACTCGCCAGAAACATGGGACTTACTGATGGTCTAACCAACCAAGACATTTTGACACATGACACATGGAAGACTATCCATGATGGCGTGTTTAAGGGTGTATATATTCAAGGTAGAAACCATGAAGCGTTCTCTCTCCCAGACGATTACTGATCACACTGAGAATTGAGTTAAAAGAGGATAGACTGAGGAAAACAGACCCTTGCTGAAGGGGTTCAGGTTTGACTTAGAATAGAATATTAGGTTTTGAATATTCAGTTGTATATGTGTTATGTCAGAGTTAAGTGCTTATTACTCTTTTATATTTTGATTATTGACTGTTGGTAATATTTGTATATTTTATTGGATTTCAGTCACTAATGTTAGGGATAAAAACTTGAAGTAATGTTAGTGATAGTTACTGCTTGTAACGTAGAGAAACTCAGGGCTAGCATAGCCAAGTATAACTTAGATTAGAAGCAGTTGAGCACCCGATGTGCTTAAGGGAAAAGTGGGCAAGACTACCTTGAGCCGTGACGAGATTTGAGATCATGTCAGAACGCAGACTACTGTTAGTAAACAGTGCAGCCACTTGAGGTAAGTGTGGGGGCGTGGCCAATCAGATGGCAAGCCATATCTGACCAGAAAGGCTGAACACTGCTGACCCTTGACCAGAGAGAGCGTGTACTAGTGACAAGGCATATAGCGGAGCTGGCCGGTTAAAATACGTAGCATCCGATTGTGAACGTACCTGACTGACAATAGTGTACATAATAATTGCTTTATCAAATATCTATGTTTTATATCTATTTTGATTATGTATATATATTTTTTGCTTAATTAAACCTTTCCTCTCTTTTGTGTACGCAGAGGCGTTATATGTAATTATTTATGTGTCTTGAATATTGCAATCTTTAATAAGACTAATAGTAATACTGTGAAGATCCGTTGGTTGTTCTATGTTTTCTATCCTTGCTACTCTCACCGTTATTCTGCTCTTCACACACTTTGTTAATTACTCTTTAAACACTAAACACCAAGGCAGAATGTACACTTCATTACTTTTAATCTCTTTACTTCAGTACATTCCTGCTTCGTGCATCTCTACATATGCTTCTATCTACCTCTGCTTCTTCTCCCTGCGTGTCTCTCTCTCCATGTGTCCCTCAGTCAGTCTCGGTCAGAGCGTTAGTCCAGTCCAGGCTCCGCCCCCAGACTTTCCTGTACGAAAGTCAGCCGTCAATCAAATTGTACCTCCCCTTAGGTAAGACGGGGGTAGGTGGGTGTACCCTGTCATGGTCAGTAATCCCCCCC
>MUZC01004702.1:28134-44568 GCA_002072015.1 Radix auricularia | reverse complement strand
AAAAAAAAAATCAGCTCTAGGTGTCCAGGAAAAACTGATTTGTTATTTTAAAACATTCCTTTTACCACATTGTCACCCCCCCCACACACACACCACTCCCGTTGTTTTGATTAAAATATCACACCGACTTGTTCGTGACATCAAAGTCTTTTTTGTAAGTTTTCGGCAGCGAGTGTTATCAAAATCTTTGTGCTGCTCCAAGGCTAGTAACCAATGTCAACTATTTTTAAAATTATTTTAAAGGGAGTATTTGATATTTTTCTTGTATTATCGTTAGACGATTTAATTGAATGACGTTGCTAAAGTCTGTTTGCAGTGTGTGAGAGATGGAAGATAGATTCTGGACATTTATACTTGTATTCTTAATTGAATTTTTACAAAGGCTGCGACTGAGTTCCGGGAAGAATAAGAAATAAAGTCGCTACTAACTTTCATGACAAAGGCGCAGAAATTCTAATTTTTTACCTACTGAAATTTTCTGCGCGGTAACTCAAAACTTAAAAGGTACAATGATGGGGATGGGACCTACGAACCAGACTACCCATATAAAAACATGGATATCTAAGCTTGCACGCCTTTAACAAATATTTGTTTGTTGTTTTTTGTTTTAAATATTACCCTCAAAGACATTAAATTCATATTTTTCCTTTAAAAATCACAACACGGAAAACACTTTTTAAAAAAATAATAGAAAAATCGTATTACGCCGCCACCCCTCTCTTGTGGAGGGAAGAGGGGGTGGGATTCGTCCACGTTGTCAACACTTCAAAGCTCAGTTTGCTTGGTATCTTTAAAACAGTGGTTCTTAACGTGGGTTCGATCGAACCCTAGGGGTTCGGTGAGTCAGTCGCCGGGGTTCGGCGGAGGGAGGTCAAGACAGCACCCGACTCAAGGCATCTATATTACTACTAATAATGAAGGGTTCGGTGAATGTGCATATGAAACTGGTGGGGTTCGGTACTTCCAAAAAGGTTAAGAACCACTGCTTTAAAAACATAACACACCGCCAGCGTTTTTGAAGATCTCTCTGTCGCGGCTGTGTCTTTTTTCCCATAATTTGTTTTATTTAGTTTTTGTTTTGGAACTGTTTTATTATTGCAAGTTTACTGATTTTTTAAAATAAAAATGTTTCACTTTTAACGTAATTTCATTGTATTCCTTTCTAGATGAAGAAAATGTGTCTTCTTTTTTTTATGACAAAAAATCAACAGTAAAATTTTAGGCTTTGGTGTCACCCCCCTAATGGTGTCACCCGGGGCGGCCCGCCCCCCTAGCGACGCCACTGTATATTGATTTCTTTGGAGCAGAAACTATCTCTGAGTATGTTGACTTTCTTTTACGATCGCAGTCACTTGATTGTATCTCTGTTTCAGTTGGTGCCATTACATCTGAGTTTTCCTGAAAGAAACCAACATTAAAATTTAAACCAGAAAAACAGGGAAAATTGAATATTCTATCAAATGTGCTTGAATCTAGATTGCATTATTGATTTTTAATTTAAGCCATAGAGGGAAAATGCGTTGTCATGTGTATTGTTGTTATGAAATTTATGGACGCTCAATTCATAGTTGCACCGCAAGAGATTAAACAAAAAGGGAAATAAATCTCACCCACTCAATTAACAAAACGGGGTCCTAAAATTGAAAATAAGGATACAACTGCCAATCAAAAATAATTAAATGAACACTTCACCACACAGTATAAAAGAAATTGGAACACAAAATTGTGTCTCTTTGCCCACTAAGTGTTAGTGAAATCAACATTTGTGTAATTTGTTTGGACAAGAATTATTTCATTGAAGAGCCAACATATCCCCTCCAGATATAAACGTAAGGAACTATATTGAATCACACAGTTGTATTATGTTATTAATAATTAATATATATTAAATTAAGAAGTTGATTATTCCGGGTACTAATTGTTGAATTCATTTGTCTCGGTTGAGTAACTGAGATAACTCGAGTATCTAACCATTTCTATTTAATTATTGGTAAATGATACTACATAAGCTTTCTAACAGTTAAATGGATTGATTACAAATGAGTTGAATTAATATAAATTACTGTAAAAAAATTAATGAAAAAAACCACGTAAGTTGGTCTACATCCAATGGTAATAAATTTAAAATATTTTTTGCTATTATATTGCTTTTTATATGAATATTTTGGTTCCTCTTTTGGTACCTTACTCGGAAGGCTTGGATGTCGAAGGAGAGACATCAAATTTTAACACGGAGAAACTACTCTAGTTTCGTCTCTATATCTCAGATCTTGTCCCTGGTCACACGGCGAGTCCAGTGAGGAACATCCTAACTCGACCCGGCTACTAGAAGAGATTGTTGCAATTGAGAAAGGCGAGACAAGCTCAAGTTCACCCTTGGTTGCCCTGAAACACACTAATCTAGACAAATTTTGAACACACTCATCTAGACAACTCTTGGACACACTCATCTAGACAAGTCTTGGATACACTCATCTAGACAAGTCTTGGACACAGTCATCTAGACAAATCTTCGACACACTCACTTAGACCAGTCTTGGACACACTCATCTAGACAAGTCTTGGACACACTCATCCTCGACGGTCAGATCAACTTTGCGGTGGTTCAACCATCATCATCCAGCTATGTACGCACCAGCACACAGCTGATGCCGATTCGCCACACCACTGTGAGAATCGAAGCCGGCTTGAGACTTTAACCCTCGTGCTTTGCCGAAGCCAGTTAGACTTCGTGTCTTCTCAGGTCGTCTATATATATTATAGACTATAGAAGTGAAGCCCAGCAAGGACTGAACCGAACCAGTTCAACTTCCCCGTGTGGTTCACCTGACACAGTGATCACAGAGGACCAGCACTACCGGACAGAAGCCAGAACACCACCCAGGAGACTACGAACAGATACAGGATCGACCACAGTGCATAACACGGACTAAGAGAACTTTAACCTATAAGTATCTTAGTATGGAACATAAAGTTGAAAGGCAAAACTCCTAGAGATGATGATGCAGTCTAAAAGAAACCTTATATAAACGCTATCTTATAGAGAAGTAAATCAATAATTCATTTACTACGCCATTGTAAATAGTGTAATTAAAGTTTGTTCACTTTATTTTACACCATTCTCGTTTGTTATACGTCAGATGTGTTGATCACTGAAGTATATAATTGTGTGAATTATTATTATTACCATTATTAGTACAGCTTAGACATCGAACCAACAATCTATTAGAATACATCTTTATCGCCACCATTGCTCTAGGCCTAATATCTATTGTATGGAATTAAGATTCATATAATAGGAAATATTTTTTTTAAAAAATAGATTCAGACAATCTTTGCGGAATGAATAGGAATATTTTTTTTAAAATCTTTAAAAGATTTGTTTTGAGTGTAAATAGGTTTAGTTAGAAGCGTGCATAACATATTTCATTTTAAACACGCCACTTCCATTTAGAAGATTATTGTTTCAAATACGATTGCTGTAGATTAACACTGCAATACATACATAAATAAAGGAAGTTTAACAATTTTAGAACTCGTTAATAGAATGTCACACAATTATCTGATTCAGGGTCCGATTGAGAGATCAAGAGATAGGCATCAGTAATGCATAGTAATTTACCTAGGGTTGCTTACTGTCTATATTCTTGTTAATTTAGGTAGATTGCTTTTTTTAAATTAACTGTGTTTTCCTGCCAAATAAAATGTAAGCTGCTATAGTCCTCAATCTGTTTTTTTCCCACTTATTTCGTTGATCATCATAACATTGTATTTTATTTTAAACTAGTAACAAAGTCCATACAAGGACGGGGATAAGAGTAGGGTGACATGTGAAGTAGAAGTTAGGAAATAACAGCGAGAGTGGTGTGTTGGGAGCGGTGCCATCCGCGGGTTGTTCGTTACTAAACAATTTACTTTAAATATAAACGTTTATTAAGATAATAATAACACAACATCCACATGAACTGACTCCAAAATGACAATGAAACGTCACCATTCGTAGCACAGGTTTGTCGGTGTATTTGGTTACAATGAAATTCAGAGGTGACCGCGTAGCTGTTGTTATGAGTTGGACGCTCATTTTTGGAGGCTCCCATCTGCAAGTTTGAGAAGCCACTGCTGAAATCGGGATCTGTAGCTTGAACATTTTTGTCCTGTTGTAAGTCGTTAAATGTAACGGGGAAAACTGAAGAGTTTTTTCAACTCTAATCCCATGAGGAAGAACTGAGAGGGTTTGTCTAAAATCACCTCTGAATTAGAGGGTTTTCCCACTAAAAGGTAGATCAGTTTTCATAATATCTTTGAGAAGCTATCCACGGGAGCCATAGTGGCTTCGTCCCAAATGATGACTTTGGGTTATCTGATGAGGCTGGCTTCCTCTGATTATGCTAAACACAAAGAAGAAACTCAATCTTCAAATATAGGAATGGGTCATTTGAACTGAGAGTGATAAGTTCTACCACAGTCAAACAAATTTGCTGTAAGTCCTGTTAATGCCACAGGCAAGGCAACATCCCCTTTTCCTCTAATAGAAGAAAGTAATGTTTTGTACAAATAAGTCTTCCCACTAACCCCCTCCCGTTCGTCAAGGAAATAGCATTTAATAGAGTTGCCATTAGAATATGACATCACTTCTTGAAAAGCTTTCTTCTGTTTGTCATTAAGAGAAATTTCCATTGCTGCCACTACTTATGCTTTTGCACTGTATTAAAAAAACAGTGCAGAATTCGTAGAGTGAGCAATAGTAAGAGTTTGTAAGCCAAATTCATGACATCTTTTCCCGTTTGCTATAAGCACATCTTCTATGTCCCTTAGAGCAAGATGGACACCAAGATTGCAAGTGTCTGAATGTCCTTCATTTCGGGCATTGTCTTCATAGAGATGGTTTTTATATTTAAGAAATACGTCTGGTATATTTGGGGGAACTGCCATGACACATAGATGAGCAAACGGTTCGCGTAGTTGCGGGGCATATTTTTTCTGTTGCTGCCTCGTGGAGTGTGAAGTCCAAAGTGTTCTCATCATCGAAAAGTCCTCATTTTAGAGCTGCATCTTTGAAGGAAGGAAAAAGTAAACTATTTACTGTCTTCAAATCCTCGTCAGAGGTTCCAGCAGGGACATGTAGAAACAGCAATCGTGGGCAGAACCTTTCCATATCGGAGGATAAATTGACAGAGTACATGCGACCACTTGTTTTTATTTTTATTAGCAACTCATTTACTCGGTTTACATAGTCGGGTCATGTCATGAAATACGAAAGTTTTTGGTATGTCTATGTACAGAATTGATTATGCAGACACATCGTGCAAGTTTAAGGGAAACCAAGCAGTCAGTGAATGTTGTCCTCAGTAAAGTAGACGAACTATTCCCCTAGGCGATGAACATGCAACCTCACAATTGTTTGTGACTGTTCATGCATTCTGAGACTAAACAAACTCCATGCTGCTTTTGGGCCGGTCACATATCGGGAATTGAGACATGTTTTAATTTCGTCATGTTGTAGGTTTTGATGTCCTCGAAGAGTCACATTAGTTGAGTTATGACTCTTGTATAAATATTTAAAGACATATTTATAATTCTCAATGTATTTTTTGTAACGTCTGTCCGTCACACTACTATTTTAAGATAGCCGTGCACTAAAATTACTAAACAAATATATATAATTTGCAATTTATGTCCCGATGACGCTACTAACATTAGAAACCAGCGCACTAAAAATGATTGAAATTGTTACTGGAAATAAATGAGTAAAACAAAAATTAATAAAATAAATTAGATTTATGACGTCATTAAACGGAAAATTTCATAAAATGCCCATATTTTGTATTTTATGTCTTTAATGTTTAAAAAATGTAGCAGTATTTTAAAGAGATATATTTAAATATAAGTAGTTCAAATTAATGTCATTAAATTCAAATTTCATTATTATTAAGTAAAAACAATTATTATTTTTAAAATTATTTTCCTTATAAAAACTACTTATTTTAAATATTATCTTAGAGTCATACAGATTAATCGTGAAATTTATCGTTAATCTCCGCAGCCCCAATTTTAATAGCCTACATAACTGGAAAGGATGCTGAGCTGAAATAATGAAAGCGTTAATTTAGATTCTCAAAACGTGTACATTGAATTGTATATTCGATTAACTGTTGTTTTGATATATAATATTTTCTTTTATCCTGTGATAAGTTTTACTTCAAAGGATTCATGCCAAATAAACAGTTCTTTGTTATTCATATTTATAAATAGTTTTTTTTCAGTGCCCTATAGCCTTTTAACATGGGCTATCAGGTTTGTGCATACAAATTTTCGCTAAGATCCCTTCATATGCACAGTAGCTAACGCATACAATTATTTTTATATTGCTCATATTAACAAAATGTAAAGCATTTTGTTTATTTATCACCCTACTTGCTGGGTTGTCACAGTAAGATGCGAAATGGAATTTTCTCACTCACATACAAACAAAATAAGAATTTAACATCTCGTAATAATATAAAAAAAATTCTTTAAAATATTTATTGATTTTCTAAGAACATTAAAATAGTTACATAATGTTTTTTTTTAATAGGGGGACTGAATCTTCTAGTACATACACCCCGTCCATGAAGGAGGGTCGCTTCAGTCTTGTCCTCTTAACCCGGTGGTCTTGTAATTGATAGCAGGTTTCCTCATGCTCCAACCTATGGTATCGCTCAACCGTGGTCATAGCTTTTTCTCGTCTTATCGCCAGGGGTTCTACGTTTGACAGAATTTCTACCGCGTCGGTAGGTGTGGTACGTAACGCCCCGCAAATGAATTGTAGAGCTTGGTTCTGTAATCGGTCCAGTCCTTCTAGAGCCGTGCGGCTCGCAAAGGCCTGGACCGGGAGGTTGCAGTCAATAGCACTTCTCACGCTACCAAGATAGAGAGCTCTCAGTAGTCTTTCGTCTGCACCCCAACTCGTGCTATATAGCTTCTTCACCAGGGACAGTTTTGTTGTGGTTTTGGCGCATAATGCATCTGGAGTTTCTGTTTCAGCTTTATTCCCAAGTACGTTGGCGTCCGATCCCAATTTAACCTCTTCCCGCAGATCTGAAGAACCACCTCGTGCTTCAGGGCATTCCGTCCATTAGTAAAAATGGAATGGACCGTCTTTTCTGTATTGACCACTAGGCGCCATCGGTTGGCGTAATCTTCAAATACGATTCAGATCATTCTGCAGCCGGTTCTGCAGTGTTGCAACGTCTTTTCCTGAACTCCATATCACCAGATCGTCCGCAAACATGGCATTCTGTTACTCGAGAATGGCTTGTAGGTCGTGAACGTAGGTATAAGATTAATGTACAGCTAAGCGCTGGCACCTGCGGGAGTCCGTCTTCCAGTCGTACCTCGCTGGAGAGCGCTTCACCTTGCCGTGTCTTAATCGTTCGGTTCGTGAGGAACGATTTAACCCAGCTGTACATGTTAGAAGAGACACCTAACTGATGTAATTTGTAAAGTAGCCCTCCACGCCACACCTTATCGTATGCCGGCTTCGGATCGAAGAACACTGCAACCGTGTGGCTCTTCAACTACAGTTCATTTGTAATTGCCTGAATTAAGCGGAGCACAGGGTCCATCGGGTTGCGTCCCTTGCGGAACTCACCATGTGCCTTCGGGATGCATTTGGTCTTTTCGAGGTACCAATAAAGCCGTGCGTTCACTAACCATTCAGACACCTTCCCCACACACGACGTGAGGGAAAAGGGCCGGTAGCTGGACGGGTGTTCGCCTGGCTTACTTTCCTTTTGTATTTGGGTTATTATGGCCCTTTCCACAGCTTCGGCAGTGTGCCTGTGGTCCAAGTTTTGTTACTAAATTTCAATAGTTTTTTTCGGCCTGTCTTAAATGTAAGTAAATATTTCTACTGTTTTTGTCTAATTTATTAACAATTTATATATTTTGTTACTAGCATACTTAAGCCTTTTATTATTATTATTTATTTAAATGGGCATACATAAACATAAAGGATTCTCACACTTATTTCTTGCATAGGAAAAAGACATTTTTGTTTTATTCCACAACATTTGGGAGTCAAAATAATGAATTGGAACTTTACGTTATCTCTATGTGCCTTATAAATTGAAATTAATAGATTAATCAAAACAAATTTTTAACAATTAGCACCTGCCCTAATTAAAAATGATGTTAATATAATATTGTTCCAATATTTTGAACTAGTGCAATAGAGCTTAATGACTATTGCTTAAGATGAAACACATGCAGTACTTTTTATGATGGGCAATAGCGTTAGCAACAAGACAAATGAATTTGTGGTAGTGGTGGTTCTTTGGCAGAATATAATATTAATGAAACATGCCATCTCTGCATCTCGTACTGTGACTTAGGCAAGATAAATTCTTAATACCCTGGTAAGTATATATTGTAATTTAATAACAACGCTTTTGATCTCTAATATATGGTAAATACATTTGCAGTGTCCTAATATAATAGTTAGCGTATTATATCCCTTTATAGTCAGCAAATGATAGTTAACAATAAGCAATTTGCTTTTCATAAAGAAAATACTACATCCAATAGCACTGGTCGATTGGATGATGACAGTATGTTTGAATCCTATTTGATGTCACGTGATAATTTGCATATTTGGAATTGAGAGAGATCACGTGACAAGTGAGAAGGAGGATGGGCAGTTAAGTGTACAAAATGGTGGTTAGAAGAATGGCGAAAAGCGAGATGCATTATATCAATCTATAAAGTGTACATATTTTTGTGTTGGATTAAAGTTAATTAATTTCAAAAGTCTTCGGTGTTCTTTATGCTACTTGTAGGTATACGCCTACACATAAGTGGAGGAGGCCTAACCAGAAAAGTCACAGTCTAATAGGAGTTACATTAATGTCAGCCACGTTAACTTTCAGAGAAAACAGTTACATTTGATACCAAGTCACTCTACTAAGTTATTGGAGCAAGAGATTTTAACAAATTAATTTAATTATGAATAATGAAAAAAAAAATTACCTCACTACTATTCTTACTTATTACATAAATATATTTAATATTCATTTTTCCCTCTTTCTATAAAATTACATATCTAAGAGAATTTAATATATTTTAGCTACAATACTTCCACAAGACTGGTAAAATAAATAAACTATTTTAAAAATCATAAAAACATCACATGATCATTTTAGTATGACTAGAAACTACTCACCAAACATTTTAAAATTATTTCAATAAATCTTAAATAGTATTTTGACTATTAAAAAAAAACATACACGGTTTATTGTTTTAAAGTTGTATCAAATGGCTGTATGTTGAGGCAATTTTTTCCCTGCCAAAATTTACACAAAAATTAACAAGCCATCACTGCTAGAATGATATTGCAAAGTTGAAAGATGAGGATTGAAAGGCTTAAAAACTAAAATAGAGGAGGGCTTTATATAATTTTTTTGCCTCCAATTTGTAGAGAATTAATCACACCAGATAGAAAATGAATATCTAATAAGTAAGCATTTTTTTTTAAAATCTATAAAATTTTGAAGGGAAATAGTAGCGTATTGTATTTTTAAACGAAACTAAAATAAATGTTTGTTTAAATTAGAGTTATTATTAAATAGTATGTGAATGTTTTTGAAAGATTTAAAGGTTTCTAAATCATTTTTGTTGTTGTTACAAGTTATAACTAGTAATTAAATTTACAAATTACTTGTTCCCCTTTACAAATTACTTGTTCCCCTTTAAATTCCATATACTTTTGAATATTTATATATTGAAAAGTGCATGGAATTCGCTAGGAATTTTTCCAGGGGGGGGGGGGCAAAAAGAATTACGTTTTTAAATTTAAAAAAATGACGTCACGCACCTATGGGGAGGGGGGTCCCCAGCTTTGTGACGAAGGGAAGGGGGGTTTCAGAATTTTGACGTCACGTCAAAACACGCTTCTATAAGCCAAAGTTCCACCTTAATATTCGATTTCTATTTTACTATGTTAAGCACGGATTACCGCGTGTTACGATACCAGAGTGTAGCCTTACACTAAATACATACTAAAATAACAATAAAATGTTTTAAAACATGCTCATTTTCAAATAGACAACACCACCTAAAGGTGGGGTGTCACAGCTTTTTGACGTCATATTGTGGGGGGTAGCTGGACGGGTGTTCGCCTGGNGAGAGAGGGGGGTGGGGGTGGTGCTAAGTATTTTGGGAGTGGGGGGGGGGGGGGGGGGGGGGGGTCTTAGTTTTTGTTTTTAAAAAAACGAAGTGTGACTAGGGCGAGGGGGTGGGTTAATAATCGGCCAAAATTACGTGATGTTCATTATGGACTACTCCTAACTGACAATGCTATACAGCTTTAATTTTCAATTAAATTTAAGTTTAAGTTTAACATAAGTTCCGCAAAAATTCTAAGAGATTAATATGACTCACAAAGTAGCGCTGAAATGGCTAAAATAAAACATATATTAAAGCATTTAATAAATCAAAAACGTAAGTTCTCATAAGAAAATTATATTTTGCTCTGAAATAATATACGTGTAGAATCTGCAGGATTGCCAAAGATGGATAGAAAATTATTTACCGGCTTTAAAAAAAGCAACCAAAAGAAGTGAAATCGCGGGATTCCGATATGCCGTTTTTGGAAGATTTTGGGGCGTCTGCAGCATCTGACTTATCATTAGCATCGAGGACATCAGTACAAGTCAACGGCCAGACACAGCTGAGGCTACTGTTTCTAATTTGACACTTATTCATTTTCAAAATTGAATATTGGAAGGTGAACGGTTGGACAAGAATAGCTTTGCCCCCCTCCTGTATACGCCCATGCGTATTTTTGCTAAAAATGTGAACGAAATTTTATTTATAACAATCAATAATGTAATCAGTTATAATTGCAGATATAATTCTTTTTTTTTTTTTGATATGTGTACACTTAAGTTCAGTTTTATGGTAAAAAAATTATGACTGGCTGTAGCTCCATGGATGATGATGATGATTACTCGCAGTTAGTTTACTTGAGCAAATGCAGTATTCAAAAATAAAGTTATGGTTTTTTAATGTGTATTTCCTTTAAATAATAAATTAATGTGAATGCTATTGTTTCTATATCAAAGTGTAAAAGTGTTTGGGACTTTTAAAAAAAAATAAGAAAGGGAAAGCTCTTGAGTGCAATATTTCTTAAGAGGATATATATGTTTTCGGTTTTGGCTTTTAGCAATATATTTTGACGGTCTTGTATTTTCTAAAGCTTAAAAAGAAAAAAAACATTATTAACCTAATTAATATCATGCATTTTTAATTTATAAATTAGCTGAATACAACTTAATAATACATTTTAATATCTTTTATGTTTTATTACATATAATTTTCATAAGTAAATAAAACAGCTTATGATACTAATTACTTGATATATGACAAAACAGGAATTTGAGACATACCTATTTTAAAAAGTAAAAAAAAAAAAATTTATTTGCGAAGAGCCTTTTAAAAAAAATATTCAAAGTTGAATTGTTTTTTTTTTTTTTGGTTCATGCACCAATTAGAAACAGAAATATTATTTTATCCATTAATCATAACGATATTATAAACAGTAAGTTGAATGTATTGTCCTGACATAATGTAATCAGAGGCGTCACTCGCGAAGGGGGGGTGCGGGCCACACCATGTGGTGATCACAAGAGGTGATACTAAACTGTAAAATTCCGTATGTTCCCATTGTTTGGCACTGACAGACTCATAGGAGGTCTACTGGGTAAGTTGTGAGGGGTACCCCTTGAGATAATCACTGGATGTTACCAAATCTAGTGGTCATCCAAAATGATGTCATGCACTTAGGGGGAAGGGCCACACTTTTGTAGAGAGGGGACACATCTAAACGCACAACTTTTTATAATAGTACCTAACCTTAGTTTGGCGGTTGGGTAATGCGTGGAACCCTCATAGCCGTGCCCTGTGAACCCTGCATCCCTAGCCAACAAATTCTTTGTCATGATCCGTGGAAGCAATATCCTCTGCATAGGAGGAGCTTCTGTATAGATATGAATTTATGATAAGACTCCATAGCCACTGTAATAAATAAAATGTATATTTAAACAATTAATCTTTTCAATTAATTTTAATCGGTAATAATTCTGATTAATTTATTTATAAAATTTAAACAAATGATAGGTGGAGGTTTACTTAGTAATAAATTGTATTGTAGCTTTGCTATGTTTTTTAAGTAACAATATGTTGAAATTTTGTTTGATTACGAGCAATTTTTATCAATTAATAACACATCGTAGTCATTATAACAATTCTCTATTGATGAACTTTAAACTTAAAATTGTAATAATTTACCATGTGACATGCAAGTAGAGTCATAATACAAAAATAGTGCGTTTGATGGAGCCACAAATGTTTGCGAGCAAAGATTGACGTGTTGTCTTAACCTTAAGTAAAACAAGAACGTTACACCGAAGTCTTCCTTTTGCGTTTGTCAGTGGTTAGGATTTAAATACAATTTGTGATTTCTAAGTGTGCATTATGATGATTAAAAAATATTTTTACCGTCATTTACCGGTAGCGTTTACTAAATTGTCAGCAGAAAATTTAAAAAATGCAAGTAGCCAAGGTTTATATGTTTTTTGTAGCCGTCACAAAAAACAGAGCACATGTCAAAACGTAGATACAAAAATTAGGTCACGCGTTTAATCAATGAGTGTCGCAGTTAGGGTTTGAGTCAAACGATACGTTAAATTTATTGTGTAGACCAGATAACGGTACTGTAAATATCTGGGTTGAGGTGAGGCGCACACTCAGATAGTTTGAAATTTGTGCGCGCTGAATTATTTTGGCATAAAATCTTCAGGAAATTTAGAGTCCAGGAGATTGAAGGTGTAGCTCAGAGGTGATCTTTTTTTTTATTGATGACCTCCGCCGTTGTGTATGTAAAATGATTGCCATCTCGTTTCCCAAAGACAGAATAGTCGAAAGTCTACAAAAGAGACGAGGAAGGTTAATACTTTTAAAACTTTCCCTAATTTATACCAATAAAAGAGAAAGCCCTGACTGACTCAGTCACTGATTCATCACTAATTCTCCAACTACCCGTGTGGGTAGAATCTTGAAACTTTGGAAAGATGTTGGGTACCCTCTCACGACGAAAATTGGCGAAAACTAATAAAAGGGAAAGCCCTGACTGTCTGACTCACTCACTGATTCATCACTAATTCTCCAACTTCCCGTGTGGGTAGAATCTTGAAACTTTGGAAAGTTGTTGGGTACCCTCTCACGACGACAATTGGCGAAAACTAATAAAATGGAAAGCCCTGACTGACTGACTCACTCACTGATTCATCACTAATTCTCCAACTTCCCGTGTGGGTAGAATCTTGAAACTTTGGAAAGTTGTTGGGTGCCCTCTCACGACGACAATTGGCGAAAAAGAATTTTAAAAATCTCGCTCAGGTGGGGCTGGGGGCCCAAAAACATTTTTTTTCCTTATATGAGCTATTTAAAAATTCAAATAATTAATTCTGCTATTTCCCGCATGAAACTTTGTAAATTTTTTGATTACTTGCTTCTGATAATAATTGGCAAAAGAGAAAGTTAAATTTCCAACTAATGGGAGCTGGGACCCCACAAACATTTTTTTTTCATAATATGAGCTATATAAAAATTGAAAATCAATAATTCTCCTATTTCCCAAATAGGTAGAAGCATGAAAATTTTTATATTTTCATAGTACAAGCTCCCGACGAAAATTGGCAAAAAGAATGTTAAATTCAATCTAATTGGAGGCCGGGGGCCCAAATACATTGGATTGGACTTATAAAGTGAAATCCTGCCAAACACAGAGCCTGAGACGGATTTGTAAACATTGCGGGACTCCGGATTTGCCAGTGCCGGAGTTGTTATAAAAACCGACTTATAACTAACTCTCCATTTGTCCCTGCATGAAACGCTGGGGAATTGATAATTACACTTTCACGATGGTAGCAGGTGAAAAAATATTTGAAACATCTCATACTGGGGGCCAGGGGGGGCCAAATGTAGTTTTTTTTCATAATATAAACTATATAAAAACTGAACATCAACAATTATCCCTTTCCCCATGTAGGTAGTAAGCATGAAACTTTGGGAAGTTGTTTAGTACAATCTCCCGATGAAATTTGGTGAAAGAGAATGGTAAATTCCCATTCATTCGGGGCCGGGGGCCCAAATTTAGCTTTTTCTTACATTAAGAGCTGACTCATCACAAATTCCACAATTCATCGTGTAGGTAAAAACATAACATTTTTGGATGTTGTTGGGTACCCTCTCACGACGAAAATTTGCGTAATATAATTTTAAAATTCACACTCATTGGGGCCGGGGCCTAAAAAACGTTTTTTTTCCAAATAAATGCTATATACAAATTGAAAGGCACTATTTTTCCTATTTCCAAAATTGGAAAACTCATGAAACGTTGGTTTTTTTTTTTTTAATACACTTCCACGGTAGCAGCAGGTAAAAAAATATTTAAAATATCCTTTGCTGGGCGCCATAAGTCCCAAATATAGTTTTTTATGCACTCACTCATCACTAATTCTCCAACTTCCCGCAGCAAAGCGAGGGGAAATTGCTTGTCATTTTATAAGCTTATCACTTTCATTCCCTTTTTGGACGTATTTCTTTGAGGCATTTTTTATAGAGATGTTTTAACATTATTTAAATTATTTATGTTTAGTGCCTAATAGTATTGTAATATCCTGCAATAAAGTATTTGTAATGATAAATTTAGTTTTGAAATTTTATTTTAATTAAAAGAAAACACAAGTTTCAGTCGCATTTTCACAACAAAAAACCAAATAAAAAACCCAAAAACAACAACAACAACACACACACATATATCTTAAAACAAGGAATGTTTCAAGTACATTGGATTGGACTTTTAAAGTGAAATCCTGTTAGACCCAGAGCCTGAGACGGATTTGTAAACAATGCGGGACTCCGGGTTTGCCAGAGCCGAAGTTGTTATAAACTTGCAATTTAGCCACGCTTTGCTACGGAAATTAGGATTTCAGTTAACATTAAGAACCCCCGTAACACCAATTAAAAGCATTTATTGATTTTAATCTCAATCAATAAGGATGTACTAAATATATTAATTTCAACTGCTTAGGCTCCCACGTACACAAGAACTTGGAAATTTTAAAAAAGTGTTTTTTTAAAAATAAAACTTATATTGTTAAAAACCCTATATTTTGGCAATCGCCCCCCTAGGGAAAAGTGATTTAATATTTTTTTTCCTCTTACCATCGCCGGGGGAGGGAGGTGCTTAACAACTTCCCAAGGTTTCAGCTTCTACCTACACGGAAACTAACAGAATTAGTTATGATTAATTTTTAAATAGACATTTTTGGGCGAAAAATAGATTTTAGGCCTCCAGCAACCCATGAGTGGAAATTTTTAAAATTTATATAACATTTTTTTTTCACTGTCTACCTACACGGGAAATAAGAGAATTATAGATTTTCAACTTTTATAAATCTCATATAAGAAAAAAAAGTTTTTGTGGCCCCGGCCCCCGTTAGTGTGTATTTCAAAATTCTTTACAACGACTTTCGTCGTGAGAGGGTAATTAACAAATTCCTGCAGTTTCATGCTCCTACCGAAAGCAAAAATTGGAGAATTAGTGATGAGTTGGATTTTATTATAATAAAAACTATATTTCGGATTCCGGTCCCCCATGAGAGGAAATTTTAGCATTCTTTTTTTTTTGTGCTATTTTTTGTTGGGAGATTGTACTTAACAACTTCCCAAAGTTTCATGCTACACGGGGACTGGAAGAATTATTTATTTTCAGTTTTTATATCTATACTAATAAAAGGGAAAGCCCTCACTCACTCACTGACTGACTGACTGACTGACTGATTCATCACTAATTCTCCAACTTCCCGTGCAGGTAGAATCATGAAACTTTGGGAAGTTGTTGGATACCCTCTGACTACGAAAATTGGCGAAAAAGAATTTTTAAAATCTAACTCATGTGGGGCCGGGGGCCCAAAAACTTTTTTTGCTTACATTACTAAATCTCCGACTTCCCGTGTAGGTAGAAGCATGAAACTTTGGGAAGTTGCTGAGTACCCACTGTGGAAAAAGTTTGGCAAAAAAGTTTTTTAAAAATATCTTTCAAGAGGGGCCGGGGGCCCAAAAGGATTGTTTCCTTATATGGGCTTTAAAAAAATTGAAAATCACCAATTTTCCTATTTCCCGTGTAGCTAAAAGCATAAAACTTTGGTAAGTTGCTGGTAACCACTAATGACGAAGATTGGCGATGAAGAACTTTTAAAATCTCGCTCATGTGGGGCCGGGGGCCAAAAAACCGTTTTTTCCTTTATCGCTAATTCTCCAATTTCCCACGCATGAAACTTTGGGAAGTTGTTGGGTAACCACTAATGACGAAAATTGGCGATAAAGTTTTTT
>MUZC01004702.1:4848-20438 GCA_002072015.1 Radix auricularia | reverse complement strand
AAAAAAAAAACGTATATGTTTTCTTATATGAGATTTATAAAAATTGAAAATCACTGATTCTCTTATTTCTCGAGTAGGTAGATTCATGAAACATTGGGGAATTGATAATTACACTTTCAGGATGGTAGCAGATGAAAACATATTTTAAAATATCTCTTACTGGGGGCCGGGGGGCAAAATGTAGTTTCTTTCTAATATAAACTATATAAAAACTACACATAACTAATTCCCCCATTCTCAATTTAGGTAGAAGCATAAAACTTTGGGAAGTTGTTGAGTACAATCTCCAGATGAATTTCCACTCACAGGGGGCCGGGGGCCCAAATATAATTTTTTCTTATATTAAAAACCGACACATCACAAATTCCATAATTCATCGTGTAGTTGAAAATATAAAACATTAGCAAGTTGGTAGGTACCATCAAAACGACGAAAATTGGCGTAATTTTTTTTTTTAATGCACGCTCATGAGGGCCTGGGCCCAAAAAAAAACGTGTTTTTTCCTTACACTGCTATAAAAATTTGAAAATCAATAATTCTCATATTTTCCAAATAGGCAAAGGCATAAAACTTTGGGGGTTTGTTAACTACACTTCCACGATGGTAGCAGGTGAACAATTATTTAAAACATTCTTTACTGTGTGCTGGGAGGCCAAAATGTAGATTTTCCCTAATATTAACTATATAAAAATTAAAAATTCTATTTCTCCCTTTCCCTATGTAGGTAGAAGCATAAAACTTAAGGAAGTTGTTGGGTACCCTTTCGCAACAAAAAATTAGCGTAATATAATTTTAAAATTCACACTCATTAGGGCCGGTACCTCAAAAACGTGTTTTTTCCAATTATGTATAATTTATAAATTGAAAAGAACTATTTTTACTATTTCCCAAATAGGTAACGCATAAAACGTTGGATATATTTTAAATACACTTCCACGATGGCAGCAGGTGAAATAATATTTAAATTATTCCTTGGTGGGCGCTGGGGGCCAAAATATAGTTTTTTATGCACTCACTCACTTATCACTAATACTCAATCTTACCGCAGCAAAGCGCGGGCAAATTGCTAGTAATATATATATTGGAAAAAACTACATTTTGGCCCCCGGCCCCCAGTAAGGGATATTTTAAATATTTTTTACCTGCTACCATCGTGAAAGTAAATTTATCAACTCACCAACGTTTCATGAGTCTACATACTCGGGAAATAGGAGATATAGTGATTTTCAATTTTTATTTAGCTCATATCAGAAAAAAACAATTTTTGGGCCCCGGCCCCTATGAGTGCGTATTTCAAAATTCTTTTATCCCAACTTTCATCACGAGAGGGTATCCAACAATTTCCAAAAGTTTCATGCCTCTACCAACACGGGAATTTGGAGAATTAGTGATTTTTAATATAGGAAAAGCTATATTTTGGCCCCGGGCCCCCCATGAGAGGGAGTTTTAACATTCTGTTTTGCCAATTTTTGTCTGGAGCGTGTCCTAAATAATTTCCAAAGTTTTATGCTTCTACCTACACGAAAAATAGGAGAATGTGTGATTTTCAATTTTTATAGAGCCCATATAAGGGAAAAAACTTTTTTGGGCCCCGGCCCAAAATGAATTCGATTTTTTAAATTCTTTTTCGCCGATTTTCGTTTATAGTGGGTACCCAAAAATTTCCTAAAAGTTTCATGCTTCTACCTAAACGGAATGTTAGAGAATTAGTAATGTAGAAAAAAAATAAGTTTTTCGGCCCCTGGTCCCACATGAGCGAGATTTTTAAAATTCATTTTCGCCAATTTTCGCAGGGAGGGTACTTAATTAACAACTTCCCAAAGTTTCATGCTTCTACCTACATGGGAAGTTGAAGAATTAGGGATGGATCAGTCAGTGAGGGCTTTCGCTTTTATATATGTGTATATTTTATTTCTTTACCAGCCTGCCTCATTTGGCAGGAATTATGAGATGAAATTCTGTCGGAGCTGAAGCCAGAATTGTAAACATAGGCAGATTATGGATTAATCAATGCCAAAACCCGTTACAAGCCATTAATAAACCGTGGACAAGCGTAGGACGCAATAATTTCCGGTAAAGAAGGAGCGTCAGTAATGTATATAGTAATTTGTGTATATCCATATACATTTTAGTTTGTATGTATGTATCTATATATGTATGTATAAATGCATTTTGTATATATGTACTTATGTATGTATGTATGTATTTAAGTGTGAATATATGTATGTATATATGTATGTATCAGTGCTCGATTTACCTCCGGGGATATCCCCGGCACTGTGAGGCTCCATCCCCGGCTCTGCTATAACCTTTACCATTCCGGTCGGGGATGGCATTTATCCCCTGCACTGCAGAATTTTTTTTTATCCCCGGCACTGGTTTTTTGCGCCGAATAAGTGGAAACGGTAAGTTACAGCAGTGTCAATCACGAAATTTTTAATTAAATAGAAAATTTGGTACCTGCGATTCCATCTACCGAATTAATCGAAATAAACGTAAGTAAAAATAATTCTAATTGTTTCATTTTCTTATAATCTTTGGTTTCAATTTTAAGTTCACTTTTCGTTTGTCATAACGCGCGGTTTATTAGAATTATACTTAAAATAAATATTTTTTATTTCGTTTTAAATTGAAATGTCTAAAGAGCCGTCTTGTAAAAAATTTAAAACGTTAACACAACAAAAATGATATTTTACGAAAAATGCTGTAATCCAGAGAGTGGAATCTCACTGTGATGATCTTCAACTTCTTCTAGTAGTAAGTCATTCATTATTAATAATTTATTAATAAAACGATGAGATAATAATTATAAATTTATATATTTGGCTTTAATAAGTTTGATTTGAAATTAAAATCAAAATTCATAAGCAGTTGAATATATATTGATTGATATTATTACTAATACAAAGGAATAAGTTGAAAAATCTATTAGCTCGTAAACAGTGTTATATAAGCTGTCAAGAAAGATAGAATCAATCAGATGTTATAAAAATTTAATAAAATTATGTAAATTGTCATTTAAAATGATTTTGTTCTTGGTGATGCTGATATCAATACACTGACACAGGGGCAGATTTATAGAAGTTGGTCTTCAAATAAGCCACTATATATATAGATATATAGATCAAGGGATGGTATGGCGTGGGGTTGTTATTCAATGTTTATTGGAGAGGCAGGTCTGAAAACTGGATTTCCATCCTACTCCTAAAACTGTGTCTGTTCTGATAGTCATTCATTTGTAATTCAAACTGTATTGTTTTCATTTTCAGGCATCGGGGACTCCAATGTTGTTCTAACAAATCTGACAAAAATAGTTGAAGAGCGAGGATGCATTGTTGTCGATATACCAAGTGATGGTAACTGTTTTTTTCACGCCATAATCGACCAACTTCAACAATCCAGTTGTGTAAATCCAATATCTTCATACAATGCTTGGCAGTTGAGACAGGGTGCAGTGACGTATTTAAAAAAAACCCATCCAAATTGTATGGAAGAATCATTTTTAATTAAAGCATATTACAAAGATTTCACTGCATATTTAGAATGTCAATGATTGGATGTGCATTGGTGTGATGAACCAATAGTGCGAGCCACAGCAGATATTTTGGGAACAGATATACACATTTGGCATGACAATGGGCACATCACGGTTAAGAAATGCAGAACGCAATCATATTTGGATGCAAATAAAATGGTTAGCGGGCAAGTTACTGAGATTCGTCATATCAGTATCAGACCAAAAAATGTAGAATATTTCCAAAATACATGTGATGAACCTGTAAATACATTGAATGCCGATAAAAATTTGAATTAATTAATTAATGAAGTAAACATACAGCCCATACAGGGCGAATTTTTTCCTGAGAGACAATCCCTAGCAAGATTCAAAACATGGCAGAAAAGCAGACCATGGCTCCAAGCCACTGCCGATGGAAAAGTAATCTGTACATATTGTACTTCAGTAACAAAAATTTAGGCTTGCATGGAAAAGAAAGAATGCGAATTGAGAAAACTTTTGTTGAAGGCCTCTCCATACTTGAAATAAACTCTAAAAAAACAAAATTAAAAAACTCAATGACAAAATTACAGAACATGGTAAGAGTGTGTCACATGAAATTTGTGCAAATATCAAATTAATTGAAGAAAAACGCTTGATTTAAGAAAGTTTATCAAAAAGTGAGAACTTATGACATCTTCAACATCAGAATCAAGTGGAAGTTACATTACGTATTTTTCACACAACATACACAGTTTGTAAGCGGGATTGTGCATTTACTTCACATCCAGTAATTATGCTTCTGCAAGAACTGAATGGCCTGGATGTAGGGTAGTGTCTTTTTTCAGATCATTCTTGCAAAAATATTATAGTTTTTGTTTCTAAAAAATGAAGGAAAAGCTTTTAAAATACATTCTGTTTGAGACTGAAGCAACTTTTTTCTTATTATTGATGAAAGTGTTTCAGTTTCTGTCTGATTCTTTATATACGAAAAGCGTATAACAATGAAATTAACAATTGGTTTTTAGATCTTTTTGATCTGCCTAGTCAAACGGGTGAAGATATTGCAAATTCATTGCTTGAACTTCTACATAAGTTTGGATTTACAGATGATGTACTGAAAAGGCGACTTATTGGAATTTGCACTGATGGCGCAAGTAATTTACAAGGTGAAATGAAAGGTGCTTTGGCATTATTGAAACAGTAAATGAATACTGATTTTGTTAATTTTCACTCACAAATTGGAATTATCTATTCATGATGTATTAAAAACATCAACAGAACTCTCACACTTTCAGATATTTGCTGAATCATTATATTTGTATTTTTCACGATCACCAAAGAATATAAATCAATTGGAAATTGTGGCAAAAGAAGTAAACACAGAGTTACTAAAAATTGGTCGTACATTTGATATTCGTTGGGTGTCATCCTCTTCACGCAGTGTTCAAGCAATCAGGCAAAACTATCCAGCTTTAGTGACACATTTTGAAACACTCAGTTTGGATATGAGCAGAAATGTTCGAGATAGAACTAAATGCACTAGAATAAGTCATAAACTGAAAAAATGGATTTTTGTTTATGAACTAACAATAATCAAAGAAGCCAAGGCCTTGAAGTTGTTAAAAGTTTGTCACTATTTTTACAAAAAAATTCATCCTCAGTTAGAACAGTAAATGGTGAGATTTCAAATGCTATAAAAACATTGTCAGTCTTCAAAGAATATGATGGTGTCAGTGGTCAGGATTTTTTAAAGGAGTTTTCTTGCACAGGTACTTTCAAAGAAATCAAGCTTATGCCACCTACGGAAGCGGAACAAAGTTTCACAATTTTAGGAAAAAGTTTTTTCAAAGTTTGGTTGACAACATCTCCTCCCGTTTTGACAACAGCACATTAGTGTTGAAACATGCTGAAGTTTTATGTACGGCATATTGGCCAAAAAACACAGAAGAGTTAATGTTGTGTGGAGATCGTGAAATTATGGAACTTCAAAATTTTAAAAAAATTTAAGTAGGTCATACTTCAGCCATAGTACACCAATTTCGCATGACAAAAGATGGTCATGATGCTGATGCAGAACTTAATGATTTGTACAAGAGATTAGATGTTCTACCAATATCTACTGCTGATTGTGAGCGAGGATTCAGCGCGATGAATTTAACTCACACATCTCTTCGGAATTCATTAGATGTTGAAACTATTAATCGCTTGCTTTTTATTAAAATTAATGGTCCGCCACTTCAAAATTTTGATGCCAGGTTGTATGCCACAAAGTGGTTAAAAGACGGAATGCATTCTGCTAGCGACCTACCATCTGGCAAACCAACAAAAGAAGTAGTTATGGAACAGCGCAATAATTTTTTTAAATAGTTTTGATTTTTAGCAAATAACTGTTTAGAATTTAGAATTGATTAGACCAATTTCAAATATACAACAACTATGACAGCAACATAAACAACGTCATCAACAGCAGCATCATCAATAACATGAACAACAAACGCCATCAGCTATAACTACATCAACAACAATTTCATCTACAATATCAACTACTGCATCAATAACAACATCATATTCTGCAGCAACACCAACAACACAAGCTACTAAAAACTGTAAATTCAAACATATAAAAAACAACATCAACGACAAAAACAATAACAATGTCATCAACAACAACATCATCAATAACATGAACAACAAACGCCATCAGCAACAACTACATCAAGAACAACTTCATCTACAACATCAACTACTGCATCAACGACAACATCATCTTCTGCAGCAACATCAACAACAATTTCTATTAGCTAAAACACGAAAACAACACACTTTCCATTTAAAAGTAAATTCCATCTCAGCAACAAGCTAGTTTTTTTTTTATTAAAACCTGGCTGGTTTATTTTTCAACACCTGCCTTAAGGCAATGCGAACGAGGCAGCCGCCTTGGGCCAAAGCTTTTCAGGGCCACGCACATCTAGTTTTTGGTCAATTTTACTACTGTTGCGTAATTATTTTGTTACATCGATTCTATCAAGAAAACTTTATATTTATTTTTTTAGGATAAAATAATCAGGGGAAAAAAAGAGTATTAATAAATTAAAATGTTATTATCACCCTAAATCCTAAATCAAAAAGTTATTATTTCCTAGAGCTTTTGGTAAGCATTTATAGATTCAGGTGAACATCTTAACTTTTAAAAATGCCCAAATTTAGGCTTTAACTTGTTTTTGAGAAAATAATTAATTTATGGAACCACACCGTCAACCGAAATGGCTTTTATATATAGAGCAGCGATGAACCAACTATCTGTTTCTCTTGCAAAATTTTAGGCAACACTTTGTCCTTGGATGTACGACGGAATTTGTACTTGGAAAATTCCAGTATGAGACTGTCTATCATGAATTTAATGAACACTACTTGGGAAAGCAAAATAAGGTAAGGAAAATTATTGAAGAAATACTAGAAGCAGTTAAATGCTTTTCAATAATATTTGATAGCATGGTATAAGACCAACGTGATCAAGAACAAATATATCTGATAATTTGCTATGTTAGCTTAGGAGGTGGATATTCTGAAGTAATTCATGAGCACTTTTTACATTTTCTAGTAGTAGAAGGAGGTACTGTACAAAACCTGATTGATGTGTTACTATTGGACTTAGAGGTTTCTGATATCTGTGGTCAAGGATATGGCAACTATGCGAACATGAAGGGTCACAGCCAGGTGTCATAATCGTCTTTTACTGGCAAATATATAGTTTATAATGTAAAGACATAAAAATATCTTAATATAAAAACTTTCAATTATCATTAAAAAGAAACAAGTTATTAATATCGTTATGAGTTTTAGGATCTTCAATACATGAATAAAACTGTAATTATTGATTTATAAATGATGTTATAGAGGATTTTTTTTTTAAATTTCCAAATATTTTATTACTTGAAAATGACTTTTTTTGCATGGGTCTCGCTCCTTATCTTCTACCCTGGGACCATCCATACGTGAAGTCGCGCACCTTGTGGAGTTAGGGGGTTCACAGATTTGTGATGATGTGTTACGGGGGGCGGGGGGGGGGGCTAAGAATTATGAAATAATATCAAAACGTGAAGCTTTAAATACACATTCTACTTAAATATTTTATGGCTTAAATTACTTTTAAAAACCTTTTGCATGGTTTAATGCGTGTTAAAATATTAGAGTGCAGCATTTCACTAAATATATATTTAGATTGAAAAAAAATTATTTTAAACATTCTCAATTTAAAAATAATAACTACGGCTTTTATATGGGGGGACAACGACGACTTTTTTATGTCATACTGAAGGGGGTATAACATTTTGTGACGACGTGTGGCGAGAGGGGGAAGGGGTGCAAAGTTAGTCAAAATTGCGTGACGTCATTTATAAACGGCTCTTTGGGTCCAGTGCCCGCTATTCTTTTGCTGCCTTGGGCACCGCTTACTCTAGGCATGCCCTGCGCACATACCCATCTTTTCCACTAATATCATCACGTGTATAACTATATTCCTTCAAGACTGCCCCCTGTACCACTACATTGGGACAGTCATATGTCCCTAGGAAGCTACCATCGACGACAAACTATATGGCGGACTGGACCAACTGACAGCCACAGCGCTGTTCAACACATATATAGGTCTTGCTGTCTAGATTCTCTTTCAAACGATTTTGAAAACGAAGAATAAGAAGACTATCTTCCGATTCATCATCTGACTCAGATTCATTTACACCTACTTCACTTTTGTCGTCGGACTCTTCATTATTGGATTCCTGGTCACTTTCTTCCGAGGTAGAATCATCTTTAATGTCGTCCTCATTTTCACTATCGGTGTGGAGAGAAGGTCCCCGTCGTTGAGCCATTGTTTGTGCGTTGTCAAAGAACCTTGAAATAAAGGAAAATTCCTATGTCACATGAAAGAGGTATTATGTAATCAAAATGACACAAAAAGAATATCAATGTAGAATAAATAAAATATGGAAGAAAATTATCACAAATGTTCTAGCTACTTAAAAAAGGCCTTGTGAGGTCACTAATCGTGATAGGATAGTCTTTTAAAAATGGTACAAAACGGGTTGGGGTCACAGAAATCTCATGCTACCAGATCAGGGTTAAAGTCACACACATTTTCATTTTATATCCAAAATGTAAGAAAATAGTGACTTTTTCTGTCCCATATTCATATTTACTGCAGACAGCAATAATTTTACACTTAAAAACAATAAAATAAAATATTAGAGCTCAATATCCATTTTAGTTTATTAAGCAAAATAATCTAAAAATAAGTGAACTGTTTACATTTGAACCGTAAGCTGTATATCATGTATTGCTACTATAATTTCAAATACTATACAAAATTGCATTTTTTAAAATTTCCAAGTTTATCAGTTTTGAAGTCAGACTCAATATTGTCTATTTTATTATTTGTATTCAAATATCAATTTTACACCGCATTTGAGACGGGGCGAGGCAAGTTCGTCATCTGCAGATTTAATTGTAACTTCTTTGTGTAACTTTTGATATTTTTAGCTAACGTCTAATAACAACACTGTATTTAAGAAAATTACTTGTAATAACTCTTTACTTAAAATATTCATTATTAAAAGAGTTCTCATGAGTCTGCAGACAATCTTTATGCACTTTTAGTTCAGTTAATATATACTTCTTTATTACCAAGTTCATAGTTGAAAAATAATATAATGAGGACTACTGAGCTCTAATAGTTCTTGATTATTTTTTGTTTGAAAACTATGTTCTCCGAATGTAGCACTCATTAAAAGAGTAAGTAAACCTCTTAGAACTATGATCTAATTTGAATGACATAATTTATATGAATTTTAAATCTTCCAAATATACTAAATCTTTTTTCATTAGCAAACACACAAATTGTTTTGTTTTTTTTCTTAAAAAGTGCCCGGATGCTTATATCCGATTATCCTCCAAAATATTACTTTAAGTAGTGGAAACAAAAGTACATTTTGATAAATCGGTTGTATTATGGAACTCATATTCCATTGCTTTAATCGCTATTTTATCGAGTATAATAATTTTAATCGATACATTTTTTACCGATTAATCGAAAAATTAATCGATAATTTCCGCAGCCCTAAAAATATTTAAAACCTACAATTTCTAGCACTTTGATTTAATATGACTTAAAACGTGGGGCGGGTGCTTATGATGTGTTTGGTATAAAAATTAAAGACCTATCATTTAGAAGGCAAAAGGGAGATTTATAAATGAGAGAATCAGTGAACTGCAAACGTAAAAATTCATTTTTTAAAAGTGTAAAATAATAGTATATTAATAAAATTAAGAATATTAATAAATTAAGTAAATTTTTTGTTTCAATCAAGCCCTTTGTACTCTTGCATTTAAAAAAATTCATTAAGGGTAATTAAAATAAATTAGTTTGTGGACTTGTTAATTTGTATGAATTTAATTCTGGTATGGCATCTGTCCGTCTACAAAAGACGATAGTTGTATCTTTATTATTTTCAGCGCTTGGTGTGGCTGATGAGACAAATCCTTGAGTGGCAGTCTCTTTTACATGTTACACACACGAATGTACTGCAGCAGTGTTGTCTGCCCTTTCTCCTTGCTCTTTTTTCAACTGCTTCTTCACTAGTTAACTCCTCTGTTCTTAGTTATCCTTCTTTCACTATAGCCCGCCGCGTGGACCTATCCTCAGCCAGGTTTTCCCAGTTATGGATGCTATTTACATGTCTCTCCTGCATATGTCTATGTATCTGAGACATGGCCGACCAACCGACCTTTTCAGTTGCCAGCTCGCAGTATAGCACATCTTTGGGTATGCGACCAGTTTTCATTCTCTTGATGTGTCCAAGCCAACGGAGGCGACTTTGGCTTATGTGAATTTATGAATTTAATTAACTCAACATAAAAAACTTAAAAGTCAATTGAGTCGTTAAAAAAATTTACAATGCAATTCTACGTTAAAAATGTGTATAAAATTTATATGAGAAAGTCTTATTCAATGCCGTAGTTTGTTTGTGTAAAATGAACGCAAATGACATCACCACTTTTTTAGATTATTTAAATTTGAGTAGGGTTATCCCAGACGTAAAGTCATTAAAACTCGACATAGAAAAAAAACAACAAAGAGAAAAGCAGGTGATTTAATACTTTAAAAAATATTATTAATTTTGAAATACAACACAAAGGTAATAAAAAAAACATACATTATCAATTTATTATTATACTAGGGTATCACACGTCAAAAATGACGGAAGTTTTTTAAATAAATATATTTCAGCTGCTATCTATTTATTTTGAATAAATGTTCATCAGAAACAAAATATTTTATAATATAAAACTTACATTTATTTTTTTTTAATTATGTTTCTTTCATTTATTTCCCAATTAACAATAATATGCGGACTTTCGAAAGTTTTTTTTCTTTCTAAAATTAGTAGCTTTAAGGTCGGGACGGGCGGGACATACTTTGCAAATTATGTATATTGATTATAAAACATTCCCTAGACAGACATAATAGGGTTTAAAAAAACAGTTTTCTTATTCCTTCTTTATAAAAATAATATAATGCTCATGTTTAACGTCTGTAGTTTAGGCTTTGAGTAAGTCACAAATGCAAAGTAGTATCGCCGGGAGTTCAATGAATTCGTTTAAATTCGATGTTAGTAAATTTTATAAGTTAATTGTGTAAGAAACGGACTAGAAATACGCGAAAACACTAAATGTTAAAATCACTTGGATCTGAGTAAAATTTAAATTGGGTGATTGAATATGGTCAGAAATCAAATTTATCAAATGTTGTCTATTGCTGGTAGAATATTATTGTTTATCGGTAAATTTGTTTAAGTGATAAAAAAATGTCCAAGTTACCCGGATTTATTCTTATTTTCCAAAGTTCAAGATTTTTCGTAATAGCAGACACTTTGTAACTGAGAGTAATTAAATGTGTCTGCTTTCCTCGGAGAAATGAATAAAGTTTAAACCGTTCTTAAAAAGTAAGAGCAAATGAAACTATAACAGTAACCAATATGCTATCATTCAAATGATCAACAAGCTAGTCTTTTTTTCCTTTAAGAAACTGTCTCACAGTTCACGTAACTCAAACAGCCTGTTGAACACTCTCATCCCCTTTTTAGCCTGTGCACCTCGTATATCCATCAAAGTAATGCTCCTTAAGCTTTTCATTGACTTAATTTGCTAGTCGTATAGAGGACCTCGGCTATCAAGTGAATGTTTTTGCGCAGAATTCAGTCCCATTAGGATATCTGAGCAGACATTATGATTAGTTTTCAGATGCTTTCAGAGTGTTTCAGGTTTCCTTGCTTTGTTTGCGAGAATTTTCGGGCATATTACACAATCTGATAATTTAATATGACACATACAAATCCAAAGCATGAATATTTTTTATACACCGTCGAATGGTAAAATCATCTTTAATGTCGTCCTCATTTTCGCTATCGGTGTGGAGAGAAGGTTCCCGTCGTTGAGCCATTGTTTGTGCGTTGTCAAAGAACCTTGAAATAAAGGAAAATTCCTATGTAACATTAAAGAGGTATTATGGGATCAAAATGACACAAAAAGAATATAAATGCAAATAAAGTATGGAAGAAAATATTTTGAAACTATCAGTTCACAGAGAGAGAAGATTGCGGTAGAGCCACCGACAGTGGACGTGGAAGAATCCACCAAGGAGGTGATGGCGGTAGAGCCACTGACAATTGAAGAACCGAGCCAGGCGGAGATGGTAGTAGAGCCACTGACAGTGGAAGAATCGAGACGGGATGACGAGAGTCCCATAACTGCAACCAGTGTTCAGTTAGCCAAAACAACTCTGGTAATTCAACAGGCCTTAACACATCTTGTCATTTCGCCTAACACGCCTAGTGGACACGCCTGGCGTTACCAGGACAGGTTATGTGACACGGGTCACTTCGGAAAAAATGACCTAATACTCGATCTGTCACCGCAGACAAAGATCAAATGGGTGGACAATACGTCAGTCAAATCGCTAGGGCTACCTCATCGTCCAAATGTCAAATGCCGTGTCATCAAGAAGGGAAGGTCAACCCAGAAGGAGCGAGAGAAGAATGGCGAAATTTTTAAACTAGAGAACTGTTCCATTCGTGTGTGGGATAAATTCTTGTTGTACGACTGTAGAACTCATAAAAGACATGATAGACAATTTGCTGAGACTCCTTGGACACCAGAAGTCCACAAGGGCGGGGGAAGTCAGATGGCTATTGAGGTGAGGTGAAATTGTTTTGTTGAACGTATGCTGTTACAGTGTAAAACAATCTTTCCTGTGTATAACTCTGTCGTAGTGTGTAACATGCTGGTTTTTAACATGGTGCATTTTGTTTTGCGTGTCATTTCTATAATAAAGATGATGATGAATTAAGGTTGTAAAGGCTGTAAGGATTTATGCAAATTTTTCATTGCATGACATGTGTATGTCACTTTATAAGTGTTCTAGCAATTTCCCCGCGGTTTGCTGCGGGAAGTTGGAGAATTAGTGATGAGTGAGTGAGTGCATAAAAAAACCTATTTTGGGCCCCAGACGCCCAGCAAGGAATATTTTAAATATTATTTCACCTCCTGCTGCCGTCGTGGAAGTGTATTCAACAAACTCCCCAACTTTCATGCGTTAACCTATTTGGGAAATAGGAAAAATAGTGCTTTTCAATTTGTATATAGCACATATTAATTTTTTTAAAAACACGTTTTTGAGGCCCCAGCCCCAATGAGTGTAATTTTTTAAATAATATTACGCAAATTTTGTTCCCTGGTTTTGGCCCCCGGTTCCCATGATTGTTATTATCCAAATTCTTTTACGCCTATTATCATTGGGAGATTGTACTCAACAACTTCCTAAAGTTTCATGCTTCTACATGATTGTGAGAATGACTGATTTTCAGTTTTTTAGATTTGGGCCCCCGGCCCTCCAATAAGGGATATTTTAAATATGATTTCACCTGCTAGCATCGTGAAAGTGTATTTATCAACTTCCCAACGTTTCATGAGTCTACCTACTCGAGATATAGGAGAATTGGTGATTTTCAAATTTTATATAGGTCATAAAATGAAAAAAACGTTTTGTGGGCCCCAGCACCCATAGGTAGGAAATTTAACATTTTCTTTTTCCATATATCATCCAAAGCATGTATTTACAAAATTTCTAAAGTTTCATGCTTCTACCTGCACCGGAAATAGGAAAATTAGTGATTTTCAAGTTTTATAACTTTTTTGGACCCCGGCCCCACATGAGCGAGATTTAAGAAAAAAAAATCGCCAATTTTCGTAGTAAGAGGGTACCCATCAACTCCTCAAAGTTTTATGCTTCTATCTACACGGGAATTTGGAGAATTAGTGATGTAGAAAAATAAGTTTTTGGGTCCCCAGCCCCACATGAGCGACATTTTTAAATTCTTTTTTAACACTTTTCGTAGTGAGAGGGTACCCAACAATTTCCCAAACTTTCATGCTTCTACCTACACGGGAAATAGGAAAATTGGTGATTTTCAATTTTTATACAGCCCAAATAAGGAAAAAATCTTTTTTGGACCCGGCCACACATGAGTGAGATTCTTTTTCTCAAATTTTCGTCGCTTTTTGTATATTCAACAACTTTCCAAAGGCTCATGCTTCTACCTACCCAGGAAGTTGAAGAATTAGTGATGTACAAAAAACATCTGGGCCCCCGGCCTCACATGATCGAGATTTTAAAAATTCTTTTTCGCCAATTTTCGCCAACTTCCCAAAGTTTCATGCTTCTATCTACACAGGAAGTTGGAGAATTAGTGATGAATCAGTCAGTCAGTCAGTCAGTCAGTGAGGGCTTTCCCTTTTATTAGTATAGAAGATTATGAGCAGGTTGATGTTACAATCTGCCGGTAAAGTCCGGTTGTACTAATGAGATTTTTTTTTTTTTTTTTTTTTGGGAGGGGGGGCATTCTTGTGTGTAAATAATTGATGTATTATAAGCAGGTTATTCAGTGGTAATATCCTTAGGATCAGCTGTTGAAGGTTCTGCCGATGGGCAACACAATTTTTGGGGTTAAGATTTGTGCTTTGATGAATCTGTACAATGATTCCAGTTCTGCTAAGTATGAGGTAATGAGGTAAAACTTGACGAAGTTGTGGTTTTAGTAGCATTTCTTTTACTGACTATTTATAATTATGTCATGATGTATATAAGTTTAATTGTCTTTTAATTTGAAAGGTGATTAAGATTACTTTACCCTGTTCCTTGTTTTTGCTTTTTTTTTTTTTTTTTTTTTTTTTTTTTTTTTTTTTTTTTTTTTTTTTTTTACATTGACAGGGTCAATGTTACTATGGTCATGGGCTTTATACCGACTAAGGCGGGTGACTTGAATTTGGAGAATATGAAATAGATTTTCATTGTGCTTTGCTGTCGTATGCTGTTACATGAACAATGATAATTATGTTTTGTTTGTGTAATATTAGTACCTAAAAAAGGCTAATGACAAAAGGAATTTTTGTTGCAATGTTTGTCTAATGCTATTAATAGATCATGAAATGTTTATGTGTATTTTTATCGTCAGATGCAATTATCTGACTGTACCAATATGTCTGTCAAATTCATCGGGAATTAGAAGTTTGGTTTGGTAAGCAACTTGTTCCCTATAATCAGCGTGGCCGGACAGATATTAGATCGAAGCCAAGCATGAATTTAGAATCACCGCGCAGCAAATTTTTAACAATATTCTTCAACTTTGCACACGAGTTTTCTTTTTAGCTTTGCACACGGATCAACGAAGCTTAGACTTAGTGGGAACATTACATGGTAGACCAAAGATTTCTCTCAATGGACACAATAACCTTCATCATCAATTGAACTTAAGCGTCAACCTATAGTTTAAATTAAAAAAATTCGTGTAATCATCCCGAAATTAGTTTATATTTATCGGCCGAAATATTTAACATTTTTATTTTCAGTAAATTTATTAGTAGTGGATCAATTAATCGTTAAAACATTTTTAATCGTTAGAATTTTTAACGATAAATCGAGAAATTAATCGTTAATTCCCGCGCAGCCCTTATATATATATATATATATATATATATA
>MUZC01004701.1:322438-337138 GCA_002072015.1 Radix auricularia | reverse complement strand
ACCCCCCCCCCCCCCCCCCCCCAATGCACACCACTACTTTGAAGTATCTAAAGTAGGGTTTCGGAAATTATCTATTAATTTCTCGATTAATCGGTAAAATTTTTTATAGATTAAAATTATATTAATCGATAAAATAGCGATTTAAACTATGGAAAATCTTTTCAATGACATGAACGATTTATCAATAAATAATCAAGTATAAATAATAAAAAAGTAGTTGCTTTTTTACGTACAAACTTCTCCATTTAAAAAGAAAAGATTTTTAAAGTGTAAACTTTAAAATATAGCTGTTTTATAAGGAAAATTATATCAACAATTAAACATTGTTTTTACTTAATTAACAATAACAAACAAAATTCAAATTCATTGACATTATATTGAACTACTTACATCTATATTTTAAAAAAACAGTGAATCGTCTGTTTTTGTTACACCCCTTGAAGTTTCAGTTTAATGATGTCAGGAATCTTATTTCTCGCTTTAATCAAAATTATCGATTAATTATTCGGTAATCTTTCAAAAGTTAATGATTAATTTAAAATTAATCGATAACAGCCATAATTTAAAGTATCATCTTATTATCATTTAAATAAATTGTAATGAAGCCATTTATTTGGAAAAGGCAACAGTTTGTTTTCTTTGAGTCTTAGTAAAAAGAAAGCAAAGTATGTCGAATTATAGAACATACCATTGTAAAACCCTAATAATTATTAGTCAGCAAAAAAAAAAAAATTTTTGGTGATTCCCAGAAAATGTGAATACAATGAAACAAGCAATATTAAAAAGTTGCTGTTCCTCGATTATTTACATCCTTCTCCATCACAACTGCTTCACACTGTGACATAATTCCTTGATTAATAATAGTAGTCTGTTCCAGTAACTATGAACCATGTTTTTTTACTTATAAACCAAGATCATGATACATTTACAAATAAGTTGAATGGTCACATTTTCTAAAATATTTGGCAGGGAAAAACATCCTGTATTTTATCAGTGGGTGTTTATCATGTTAGAGTCAATATTGGATTCATCATCATATACATGTGCAAGGAGGGTTTGTAATGATTAGAACGGATATGTGAAATATCATCATTATAATAAAATTGACCGGATCTTTGAACTGATCAAGAGTTTGAGCTGTGAAGTATATGTAAGCTTATATTCACATTTTTCATATGGGTGAATGTTGCCAGGTGGACTGTGAGTGATCAGGTCAAAGTTAATAGTATAGTAATATACATTATCTTATCTTATCTGTTACAGAAGCTCACTCTATACAGAAGATTATTGTGTCCAACACTTATCTGTGGTTTGTGTTTAGTCCTGCATTCTTATTTGAGTTTTAAATGCTGATTAAGTGTTGGTTTTCCTGGTTTCTTCAGGCAACCCATTCAGTACTTTCTCTCCCAAATCCTAGAGATTCTGGACAAAAGTTGTGGGTGCAGTTAGTCATAGAACAAAGTAAATAAATTATATAAAACATTGTTGCTGGCAATTTTTTCCAGGTATTTTAGTGTGCATTCAATTTATTGAAAATTTTCATATAACCATATTTTATTTAAAAAATATTTTATTTAGGGCTGTTATCGATTAATTTAAATTTAATCGTTAACTTTTGAAAATGTACCAAATAATTAATCCATAATTTTGATTAAGCTTAAAATTTCAAGAGACGTAACAAAAACAGGCAATTAACATTTTTTAAAATTTAAATATAAATAATTAAATATATAATGTCAATGAATTTAAATTTTGTTATTGTTAATGAAGTTAATTAGATAAAAACAATGTTTAATTTTTCATATCATCTTCCAGATAAAAAGAACTTATTTTAAAGTTTACACTTTAAAAATCATTTTTTTTTAAAATGGAGAAGTTTGTACGTAAAAATAGCAATTTATTATTAATTGTTAATAATTAATCATTTAAACATAAATCGAAAAAATGTTTAAAATAGTTTCTTTCACTTTAATTGCTATTTTATCTATTATAATAATTTTAATCAAATTTTTTTTTTCCCGATTCATAGAGAACTTAATAATTAATTTCCGCAGCCATAATTTTATGCAACTAATTTTTCTATGGTGGCATAAATTTTTTTAAAAATAAATGTATAACTATTATTATAAGTGAATTTACTGTTTTCTTTCCAATAAAGATGGTAGAAGAAATTTAAAGGTTAAAATAAAGTTTTAAGTTACTAATTTTATTAATAAAATAATGGAATTTCTAGAAGCTTTAAATTATATCTAATATTAAGTTATAAAAATTATGAATTCTTCATCAATTTTCACAAATAAAGGAAGTATTTAGGATAATTACACAAAGTCACAAATGTTATAAATTAAAAACATTTCTGATAATAATAATAATAATAATAAAATGATGATTTATATAGCGCTGTATCCCAGCAAGGAGCCAGGCTCACAGCGCTTTACATGGAAACAAAAATACATATATAAATAAAAAGAAACATTCATAGCATATTAACTACATAAACAACAATACGGTATACTCAATACATCAGCTACGCTAATCAATTACAGAAATGTGGTTTTATTATTTTTGAAAATAAATTTCAAAAAGATGTGTCTTAAGTGCAGTCTTAAATGACTTAGCAGTTGAAATTCTACGGATGTGTAATGGAAGAGAATTCCATTGTTTGGCTGCACAAAAGGAGAATGACCTTTCGCCAAATGTTTTAGTTCTCATCTTAGGAACACAGAGAATGCGTGTATCCGCAGAGGAGCGTAGCTGACGACTTGGTGAGTAGACTGACAAAAGTTCAGTAAGATATGAAGGGCATGAGTCAGAAAAGAAGTTGTGACACAGAACGGCCAGTTTGTAATCAATTCGGGCTTGTATAGGTAGCCAATGAAGAGAGTAAAGTAATCATACTAGCATTAAATTAATTTTAAAAATTGTGTTTCTGACTTAATTTTAACTGTTTGTTGAGATACAGATTAAAAGTCCAAGGCCTAATATATTTGAGCCACTGGCAATGCTATTGTAATGTTAAAAATTGGTTTATCTCAAAATATAAGAGGCACTTACAGAGAAATATTGGTATAGGTAAGATGAGCTTACAAAAATCGTGCTATGCACAGGAAGGCAGTGGTGGTTTTGTGGTGAGTCAGATGACATTAGTTTTTTTTATATTATATAAAAAAAAATTGTTAATCTAGTTCACAGATTCCCAACCTTTTTTTGGGTGGCAACCCTTTCTTAAATGTAATGTAAAACTAAACTAGAGAAACATTTTAATATGAATTTCAATCTATAAATTAATATGCAACAAATTTTTAAGTTAGTATTTTCAAAAGATAGTATGAAAACAAAAGCCTGGATAGTAGAAACATTTTTATTTAAATAGTACATAAAGCATATTGTCATGATGATGATTCAGTTAGTTCAAAAAAAACAAGAGTCTTTAATCATATTAATCATAAGTACATGTTAGATTCATCTTTTTGATGTCCTAGTTCCTTTTTTTGGCTTCCCTGCTGACCCATCACCCTTGTATTTTTCTTCTAAATGTTGAAGAAAGTCTTCAGCCTGTCGAGCCCTGGATGATTGTCTGATTGCAGCAATTAATGATTCTTCAGAGTCATCCAATTTCAATTTCTTTGCTTCCTTCTCTGCTTCTTTAGCTTCTGATTGTGCCTTGGGAAAAAAAAATTAGTTAAACATTTTTCCTTTTCCTTTTTTTCTGAAGTATTTGTATGGCTTTTTATTGATACCAAAATAGAGATGAATCAAATAAATTTTTAAAAATAGAAACTACTTAAAATGTATTCAAGATGTTTTAATTAAAAAATTGTAGCAAGAAAGGTTGGTAAAGTAATATATTCAAGTTTGTTACAAAAAACATTTTCAACAGAAATATAGTGAAACCCCATGATGTTACCAGCCTCGGGGGTTGTCAAAAAATGTCCAAATATATGTTAACAGTTATGGCTGCAATATTGTGTTTGAAATGATAATGATAAGCATCTTATTAATCAAGTCTTCAAAATTAAAAAAATATTTTTTAACATAAAAGTTTGACTTATGATTAATTAATTTAAGGCCTTTCCTGGCAATGTTAAATATTTGTATTCATACGACTATCTTTTATGAATGAAACAATAATAATGATGTAGAATGAATGTTTGCCAATGACAACTATTCTACACACCTCACATTTTCGTATTTTATAATATCAAATATGTAGGGTTTAGACTCATTAGTTAAGCATAGTATAGTTAAAATTAATTCTGTATAAATTTAAGATTACTTTAAAGCTTAATCATAAAATATCTTCATGTTAATTTGCATAACAATTGAATTTATAGTAACACTGGAGACTTCAAAGTTTGGTATTTTTAAACTATTACTTTATGATAATATAATTATCATATATATAATTATCTTGAATTTGTTACAAAAAAACAACTCAGGAGTAAAGTGAGACGGAAAATTTAAAAACTGAGGACAGAAATGTGTTGAAGATGTATGAGAAAATATGATGATCACCATGGTTTCTTCTATAGCACCTTCCGTGCTAGTAAAGCAAGCTTGTCGTACTCTGATTTTTAAAAAAGTAGCTTAAATAAAGAAGACTTAAAAGGTATTACGAGTTTATGACAAAATAGTCTTTTTGAACATTCAATAGGACAAGGGGATTGAGATAACCAATGTTGAGATGAAATTTGTTTCTTCTCTGTGCTAGAGATATTAGGGACATACATTGATCGATACTAAGCTTAATAACGGTTAACCTGTTAAAAGGTTAGCTGGTCCTCAGATCAGGACCGGTAATCTTTATTAAGGACCGCAGGATCACGTAACCAAAAAGAAAAAAAACTAACAGTAAGTAGTAAAAAAAAAAAACAACACAAGATATAACGTGCCTCTCCCTCTCGCTTTGTCACAGTGAGTAAAAGCGATACCACGATCCAGCTGACAAGTAGGTTGGCATTCAAGCCTTCAGTCTCCTAGCTGCAAGCGTGCGTCTATGACGCGTTATAGTCTTGCTTCACTGAAGTTCACAACTAATAGTACTAGCTACTGCTATGGAATTTTTTTTTTTTTAATTTTAATTTGCTTAGTTGTCGAGGCACTGTGACTGTACGAGAGCTATCACAGTGCGCGTTTGATGTCAACAACGGTCAAGGCCGAGGCTGTTTCTATTTATATTAATTATAGTTTCTTATAAACACAAAACAGCTATAAAAGCATATGACCCCGTGACCTATCGGGATTTTTTAATCACTGGATTATAGTCTGTTTCAGGCATTCAAAAAACTTATTGGCACGCGCCGCTTAGTGAAGTACATGTGTACCTATATTACGAGAGGTATTTGAAAGACGTAGCAATGATACCGGATGATTAATCGGCCCACAAATTCGAGTTCGATCTTTTAGTGACAGTTTTCCTGCTAGTCAAAGGCAAAGGCATTTGATTACCACATTAATAGTACGGCGAGTGTAGCTCAAACCCTATTTGAACAGAAAAAAATGGGGAGGGTGAACGTGTGCCATGCAAAATTCAATTATTCTGGTGAGTTGACGATTGAAATGAAAAATAATATGTTTTTTAAATAAATTCCATTTTATCATCATTGTTTACTCCGTAGCTTTATAATTTTATTAGGGGTGCGGAATTTATCTATTAATTTCTCGATTAATCGGTAAAAAGTTTTATAGATTAAAATTATTTTAATCGGTAAAATAACAATTAAAATTGAAGAAAATATTTTAAACAATTTTCTTGATTTATAAATAGAAATCTAGTTGTTTTTTTTTGCGTACAAACCTATCCATTTTAACAAAAAAGAATTTTTAAGTGTAAACTTTAAAATAAGCTGTTTTATAAGAAAAATTATTTTAAAAAAAAAAAACATTGCTATTACTTAATTAACAATATATTTTTTTTTTAATTCATTGACATTAAATTGAACTACTTATATTTAAATATATCTCTTAAAAATATTATTTTTTTTTTATTAAATACTTAAGTTATGGGCATTTTATGAAATTTTCAGCTTAATGATGTCATACATCTTATTTCAGTTTTAATCAAAATTATCTATTAATTATTCGGTAATTTTTCAAAAGTTAACGATTAAATTTAAATTAAACGATAACAGCCCTAAATTTTATTATTATAATTAATTTTAATATGTCAGTTGACCAAGTTGACCAGCATCACACACAAGAGAAGTAATCATGACGTCACAATGGACAGGGCGAGGCGTTGGTTTTTTAAACTAATGAAAAATACCTCGCTAACTTTAAAGAACGATTGAACCGGTCCTCTTATTTAGAACAGTGAACTACGAATCCTCAAAATAAAATATTCAAAAAAAGACAATTAACCATCACTGTTTAATTAATTCTTAGGAATTTTTTTTTTAAATGCCTTGAATTGAGGGCAATGCGGAAAGAGCTGAACGCAAGCGGGTAAAGCAGGCTTTGATGCCATCAGACAACGCCAGGCGACAACATTCTCTTGTTAGTTCTCAAGACATAAGGGGTATAAGGACGAGCAGTTGATCGATTAATCTGTCTGTTTTTGAGCGGTTAGCCGGTCCTCAAAAACGGGCGGTCTTAACAACCTTAATCGATTCAAACTATCAGAAAATATAAGACAAAGGATTAATTTGTTGTTTCCCTTAAAAATCACAAATTAAAGTGTTGGCAAGTTAGACGAGGTAACTAGGTTCCACTATATTTTGTTGTATTTGAGAACAATGTTATGTAAGAATTTATTGGCATTGTTTGTTTCTTTTTAAATTAAGAAATGACTAAGATTGAACTATGGCTGTAGTTAAAGACATACTTTATTTTACCTTTTTCATTCTCAGATGTTTCTTTTTTTTACATTCTTTAGAAAAGGCATCAAAGTTTGGTACTACTCCATCTTTAATGAGGTTTTTCAGTATTTGGGCATATCTCTCTTCATCTTCATAAGTACTGCACATCATTGTATTCATAATTTTGTTCATGTCTCCTTCACTAATGAGATAGATGTTTTTTAAATCCTCTACTTCTTCTTCTGAGCCTGTTGAAAATAAAATGTATTAAGGTTATTTAAGCTCAACGACAGATGGGGTTGATTACCTTTTTGTTGTTGAGCTGTCAATTTATAAATTATGATTGTTTTGCATGAACAGTTATTATATCAAAATAGTTGCTTCCATTGCAGTTCCAAAGTTGTAGGTTACTAGCCACTGGTGAACTATAATGAGGTGACTATTCCATTATTTTAAATGAATATATTTAACACATCATTGTGAAAAGAAAATTGCCACAATTTAAGTGTAATGTTTGCTAAAAAAAAATTGCCCAAAATTTTTAAACTTAGAAATACATAGTTTGAATAAGTTTTTGTGAAAACCTTTGTAAAAAAAAAAAGTTCATTAAATAAGATCAAAGATTCAATCTGTTTATATTTGATCATAGGCCCTAAAGAAATATAAGGAAAAGACTGTAAATAATATCTTTGAAACTAATCAATAACTCTAACAGTGTTTTTGTGGTAACAATTAATCATTCCTGGCAACCTTTATACTTCTGTGCAAACTCCTGAATGTCTTTGGTAGTGATTTTGGGAAACAAGAGCCTCCAGTAATGCTCCCAGTCTCTTTCTTGATCAACATTTTCTTCACCAATGATGCCTGCATCAAACACAAAATAGTATTTCTTATGGCAATTTTATTTAAACTGCTTAAAGCAAGATATTTTGTTTACTAGCATTTAAAAAAGTGTTCATGTCTAAAAGTAGCCTGCATACAAACCAAGTTAGTAAAAATTTACAGAGTAGAGTTTTTATTTTTTTCAGGTTTTACCCTATTTGGTATTCTGACTTAAGAACAATAAAAAATTAGTTCATACAGGAAAGGTTTATTCTTAAATGTCACATATTAATTTATCTATCTTTAAATTATGTATAAAGTTCAATTTGAAATGACCTGTTTCATCATAGGCTGCTCTGTGGGATTCATCTGATAAGATGCAATAAACCTGGCTAAGTACTTGAAACTTTTTGGTAGCAATTTGCTTGTTGTCATTTGATACTCTGTCGGGATGAAATGCTAATGACTTTTTGTGGTATCCCTTTTTGACTGAAATAGAAAAATTATGTTTAATGAAGGCATTGTCTCTAAAATTCCTTATGAATACAATCTGAAAGCAATGTTAAATGTTGCTGAAATTGGAAAAATGCTAAAAACTTATCCTTTCCGTGAAAGTAGTTCAAGTTTAAGGAATACATTTTTATGGGACAGAAATGCAAAACTCTGCTGCAAACATTGATGCCACTCTAATGAATGGTAAATGTTAAAACAGAAGGTAACAATGGTTATATTTTATAAGAATCAAAACAAAAAAAAATAACATGACCTTGTAAATTTAGTTCATTATTAGCAATCATAATAGGCATATTAATAGCATTATTGTTAGCATTGTATTCACAAGTGTTAGTTGAACTCATACAGTTGTTTCCATACTGTGGGAATACAGTAGTTTTAGCTAGTGTGAGTGTGTTTGAATATGTTTCTAACGTTCATGAGAGCTTCATGGACACCAAGTCCAAAGGATTATGAAAGGTTACATTTTTAAAAAAAAAATTAAGGAAACACTGTACACCAACATGCCCCATCATATAAAAATTTATATAAAGTAAAAATCATATTCATATGTAATGCCTGAAAGTTCTTTTAGAGACCAATAGGACAGAACTGGATTTAGAGACTTTAGAGACACATTTAGTCTTGTATATACAAAGCACTCCAAAAAGTAACCCTTAGAATGCAACATGTATATGAGATCAGCAAATGTTCTAAAAATGGGCTAGTCCTTTGATCCAGCATAGGGCAAAAACTCATCCCTCTCCAACCAAGACAAAGATGTGGCCATAAAATAGGCAATTCGGGCTAATAAATACAAAACCTATTATAGGATCTGATCGGTGCTAATGAAGATATATTGATTGTAGGCCCTTGATAATTAGATTTAAAAAATAGTGGTCACATCAAATATAACTCTTCAATGTGTAAAATTTTTTAGCTTGACAATCATAATCATTTTATGTCATTCATCGGCGAGTTGATATAATTTGTTCTAAACTAATTTAACAAAAGTTACAGTTAGTTTGTCTCATGCTGAGGTGAGTTTTAATACTAAAATGACTATTATTTTTCTATTTATAGTTGTCTGTTAAAGCTTTGTTTATATTTAAAACCATTGAACCTTAATTTATGCTAAAACTAAAAATACACTTAGTACATCTACCATTGTGCCTAGATCTCTATGATATTGGTGTGGACCAATGTTGTAATAAGAAGTTTAAGTAGAGTTAATCAAACTATTCAAATTTTTTTCCCTTAAAACTTTGTAAAATACAGACGTTCCTTCTAAACAAGATAATTGCGTCCACAGACCATGATGGATGATCTGTTGGCCAAGGTTGCAGCGTTCACAGGCCACAGCTATGAGGGTTCCACGCATTACCCAACCGCATTTTGAAGCTGGGTGACTCAGCGACGCCCTAGGCCCCTGAAACAAATCCTTCACGTGAATTTGAACCCATGACCATTGGTACACCAGTCAAGCATGCTGCCACTCAACCATCGTGTCCCACTAATGAAGCCTTCTGACCATGACCAGTGATTGACATAATTATAATGACACATGTTAGTTATTTTCCTACAACCTTGGCTACTTAGTAAAGTTAGATGTATAACACTAGAGCTGAGGAAATTAACGATTGATTAATCTTTAAAAATTTAAGAAAATATTTTCTTTTTCCCCCTCCAATTTATTAATAATTTATATTTTTTGTAACTTATATACTTTTCCCTTGTATTATTATTAGGACTGTTAGTCTGTTAGCGTTTAATTTAAATTTAAGCGTTTACTTTTGAAAAATTTCTGAATAATTTAAAGATAATTTTGATTAAAGCTAAAAATAAGATGTATGACGTCATTAAACTGAACAATTCAAGGGAAGTAACAAAAACAGGAAATGAACATTTTAAAAAAATTTATATATTAGTAGTTCAATATAATGTCAATGCATTTACATTTTGTTATTGTTAATTAAGTAAAAACAATATTTAATTTTTTATATCATTTTCTATATAAAAACAGCTTATTTTAAAGTTTATACTTAAAAAATCCTTTTTTTTTAAATGGAGTAGATGGTATGTAAAAAAAAGCTAACTATTAGTAATTATTAATTATTTATTAATAAATCGGAAAAATGCTTAAAACACTTTCTTTCATTTTAATCACTATTTTATTGATTGAAATAATTTTAATCAATAAAAATATTACCGATTAATTGAGAAATTAATCGTTAATTTGCAAAGCCCTAATTATTATTATTTATTTAGACTTGTATGCGTAAACAAAAAGGTTTTTCTCCTTATTTCAAGCATAGCAGAACGAATTATTTGTGAGAGGTCACAAAATGGACTTAACCGATTTCATGAAATTATAAATCACAACTTAACAGGATTTATAAATGCATTATAAAAAACATAATTAATCAAAATTAATCAATTAAATTTTTTAACGATTAATTGAACATTTTTAAAAAAAATTATGTACCATAGTACCAACCAAAATAAATATTTAAAATTAATATTAATGTTACAAGCTAAAAATGGCACAAACATGAATGATTTCAAAATTAAGATGACATTAAAAGACCAATGGCCAAATGGGCCTTATGAATTACATCAAATATCTTGGAGTCGGCAATGTAAAACTGAATGGCACTCACACCTTCTTTCATAAGGTAGATCAAATCACTCTTCTTTTCCACCTTCATGACATCATAGAGTTTTACCAGGCAATAGTTCCATGGTTCTTGAGTAATGATGGTCTTAGCCCTTTCACATCATTAACTAACTTTTGTTAACTTGTTTCAATTTAAAATAACGCTGTTTTAGCAGCATTGGCTCTTACTTTACATAACTCATTAACTGTCAACATGGCATGATTCTTGTCTTAGCACTACAACATTCTCTTTTGACATGGCCACACAGCAATCCAAAGGGAAACGTTATGGGAGAAAAAATTGTAGTTATACAACAGCTTCGCTAGACAAAGTGATAATCGGGTTAGTTTGAAAATGATATGACAATATTGATAGCGGGATTGAATCACGCTGCAAACATGTTTTTTTATTTTTTATTTTTAATGTTTTTTTTAAAAATCACAATGAGTGTGCTGATAATTGTAATTTTTGTTGCTCTTATTCTGAAAAACAGATACGTCGAATAAATCTATTTAAATACTTCTTTGACTGTAAAACGGTCCTCAAAAACGAGCGGTCTTAACACCATTTGTCCAAACCCAGATGGCGGATTATTTGTTTTGGTTGGTTTGTTGTTTTTTTTAAATAATAAAGCACAATAAGCGTGATTGCAATTAAGATTGTTAACGGTTAATCGGTTAACCAGTCCTCAGATCAGGATCGGTCCCATTTAATAAGGACCGGTTAACTGCAACTTCAATAAGCCTGTAATTAGCTTATTATCCGGAGTTTGTTTTTCTTGCGTTACGGTTAAGATGCAGGGCAGCATACGAAACTACCGATGAATTAAATTCGCTTTCTCCATATTCAAGTATATAAATAACATAACATACACGTCATCACTATTAGTTTACCCCGTATACTGCTAAGGAATGATTTTTTTTTTAAATTTTAATTTGCTTAGTTGTCGAAGCACTGTGACTGTATGAGAGCTAACACAGTACGCGTTTGATGTCAACAACCGTCAAGGCCCAGGCTGTTTCTATTTATATTAATTATAGTTTCTTATAAAGACAAAGAAACCTATAAAAGCATATGACCCCGAGACCTATCGGGATTTTCTGATTACCGGTTTATAGTCTGTTTCAGTCATTCAAAAAAACTTATCGGCGCGCGCCGCTTAGTAAAGTACATGTGTACCTAAATTACGAGAGGTATTTGAAAGATGTAGCAATGATACCGGGCGATTAATCGGCCCAGAAATTTGAGTTTGGTCTTTTAGATTTAGTGACAGTTTTCCTGCAATTCTTAGGCATTTGAAATAAGATTTCTACATCAATAGTATGGCGAGTAAAGCTCAAACCCTATTTAAACAGAAAAAACGGGGGGGGGGAACGTGTGTGCCGCAAAATTCAATTATTCTGGCGAGTGATGATTAAAAAAAAATATGTTTTTTAAAATAAATTCCATTTTCTCATCATTGTTTACTCCATAAGCTTTATAGTTTTATTATTATTATTAATTTTAATACGCGAGTTGACCGGCATCACACACAAGAGAGGTAAACATGACATCACAACTGACGGTGCAAGGCATTGGTTTTTTAAACTAATGAAAAATACCTCATTAACTTTAACGAACGATTTAACTGGTCCTCTTATTTAGAACAGTGAACTCTGTCGAGATGGGGTGACCTCTACGTGGTTCGACAGACGAGTAAGGTTGTGGTGTACATTGCGACCTGAAACCGACAAACACCAGGCTTGGATAGCCGAAGTCCGTTGTTAGGCGCTAGGTGCTAGTCATATATGATTACAGTCGCTGTACGGATCTTAGGCAAAGCATTTAGATGCAATGCCGATGATGAAAACCAAAGTATCCATTGAGGGTCAGGTTACTCCGAAGCGACCGTTTCGTCCCCCTCAATTAACTAGCAACGCTGTTGAGCGGTGCCGGTTTAGGGTTACGGAATAGCAAAAGGTACCGCTAGGAAACGCTTTTGGTCGCCAGCTCTGAGGAAACCTTTCGGTGGGGGTTAAACCCTAGTTAGGTCAGTGATGATCCCCTCGCTTTGCGGCGATCTAAACTATAAAGACTCGTAAGCTTTGCCGTGGTGGCGCCAAAGTGATACTATGTTGATAGCGAGTCACAATAGAGAAATTCCACACCTCCCTCGGTAGGCACACTTTAGTGGGAGGCGTTTTCGGCCCAGTGCCCTGGACGCCCAGGCGGCCGCTTGTAGCAGCGACCGCTCCGGGGGGCTTCTCAGTCTTTACGTCCCTTAGGGGGCCAGAAGGCTGAGGGGGTTTTCTGGGAAGCCCCATGAAGAGCGCAGGCTCGGGACTGCTGATTTCTTCCACATGTAGGATTTTCAGAACAGTGATTTACCAGTCCTCAAAATAAAATATAAAAAAGACTATTAACCATCACTGTTTAATTAATTCTTAGGAATTACTTTTTTAAAATGCCTTGAATTGAGTGCAATGCGGAATGAGCTGAACGCAAGCGGAAGAAGCGGGCTTTGATGCCAATCAGACGATGCCAGGCGACAACATTATCTTGTTGGTTCTCAAAACATAAGGGATATAAGGACGAGCGGTTAACAGATTAACCGGTCTTTTTTTGAGCGGTTAGCCGGTCCTCAAAAACGAGTGGTCTTAACAACCTTAATTGAGTTGCAATTGTAATTTTTATCCTTATCCAGAAAAGCCGATAAGTTGATTGAATTTTAAGGGTCTACCAATAAGTATTTTTGTCAAAACAAAGTTTCTGATACTTATAATTATACTATACTGATATGTTTACTAGTTCTAGATCATGACCTATTGACTTACAATAATAATTAAAATAATTGTTAATTTTATTTTTAACCAAAGCAATACGTCAATAGTTAGTAATAGTGTAATAATAACAATAGAGTGAAAATGAGGCAGGTTGGAGGATGAATGGAATGGTTTCCAGTGACAAGTCTGCACACGTTACACTTTATTATTCCACACGAAACAAATTATTTTAAATTTGTGCGATTGTACTGCTTCACAGTATACTAAATTTTAATACTTGGCATCGGCATCACTTACAAAAGTATAGTATAGTATAGCATAGCAAAATCGGCCGAAATACTTATAATCGGTAGACCAATAATTAAATTTATTTAAATGATTTATTTAAATAAATTTAGATTTTAGAATTAATACACACACGAATAAGACCAGATCTATTAAAGTTGTTGCATAATATATATATTATATTATCGGTTTCGACTATAATATATATATATAGTCGAAACCGCTTAAGTCGACGGCGCTGGGGTATGAAAAATGGCATCGACATAACCGATGATCGAGTTTAAGCGAAAACCAATATGGCGGCAAAATATTAACATGCGCTTGAAATTTCTTTATGTACGTGTTGTGCGTTAATTAGTGATGGGACGATTAATCAGAATCGTATCGGAATATCGGGACCCTATTTCTTCACTCTTTCTTAAGGTTGTTAAGACCGTTCGTTTCTAAAGACCGTTTAAGTTTAAATATAACGCCGTTTTGCGGTGATTCCCAGATTGAGCGATGCTGTGCCTTCGAAGCCACTTGCTTGATTTTCCTTACAAGCTACACAAATAAGTAACCTACACATCCCCTCATTGTCCCCAAACCATTCTCTTCTGGACTCGGAATGGTCTATGGTGACCTATATATGACTCATGACTAGGGCTGTCAATATTGTTGAAAAATGCTGCCCGGGTACCCGTCAAAACTTTGAACGGGTACCCGGGTTACCCGTTCGAAAGTCCTCAATAATTTCGTTAATGTGCCCGCTATTACTACCATTAGCCTTTCACTGCTTTGTTTATTGTTGAAATGCAAATTTTGATGTAATGAGTAAACTATTGTAAAATGATGACATTGAAATACTACTTTGCTATTGTAGTACAGTGGTGTAAAAACAGTGAG
>MUZC01004701.1:251381-312379 GCA_002072015.1 Radix auricularia | reverse complement strand
AAACTAAAAAGTAACTATCAAAGAATCATTTTCAGATTTTGCACAGATACATTTCAAAGACGCAAAAAGCCTTGAAATAGTTATCGTAGAGAAACTGGAATCTAATAGCATACCACTATCCGACTGTCGGTCACGATGTTATGACAATGCTTCTGTAATGACCGGGAATGTATCCGGCCTTCAACAGCGAAAATGTGCTAGAAATCACAAAGCATTGTTCATCAACTGTGACAACCACAGCTTAAAATTTAGCAAGAGTACACTTAACTAAACATGATCCAGTTGTTTTCACGTTTTTTGGAACAGTTAAAAGTATACATTTATGCTTTCTCCCTTTCAACAACTCGTTGGGAAAAAAATAAAAAAAGAGTTGTGCCAATCACAATGAAGAGGGAGTCTGAAACACGTTGGATTGCACGATCAGAAGCTGTTATAGCAATTTATGAAGGACTAGATGACATGGCAGGGCTGTTGGAAAAATTATCAGAACATACAAATATGACGCCTGACACCAGAAGTGATGCAGAAGCTTTGCTGATAGGTATATAAAACGTTAACTTCCTAGATTTTAAACATTTCTGGAACATCATACTTGATAAAATTGATAGTGTCCAGAAACGGTTCCAGAATCCAACTGTGAGTTTCAAGGAAGCTTAATCTGATCTTGAATCGCTTGAGCAAGAAATTGTCAACATTCGTGTTAGTTTGAGCCATGTTGCGGTAGACAATGGGAAAGAAGATGCACAACTTGGAGAATCGAGTTTGACAGAAGATTAGACGACATCGGAGGATGCCTTCGAGAATTAAAAAGAGATGCAGAACTTTCTCCATAAGAAGAAATTGCACCTGTTATGAACAGCGAAATTGATAAACTCCAACAGGAGATATCAATACGGATTTTACGTCTTAAACAACCTAAACAACAAATTTGGATTTTTACTAGACGTCAAATCTCTTCTAGCTGAAACAACAGTCGATACGCTTCATTAAAATTGCTTAGATTTGGCTAATTTCTACGAATTGTGTACAGAAATCAAAGACTAAAAAATGATGCTCAGTACCCGGACTGAAGTTCTACCGGAAACTACTTAGGATCTTCTCGATTTTATTGTTTCATATGGAGATGACGTATTTCCGAATCTGCGCATTTCACTTCAAATACTTCTAAAAATTGCTGTTTTAAAAGCTGTGAGCGGTCCTTCAGCAAAGTAAACCTTATTTTGTCTTAATTACGTGCTTCAATACATCAAGATCGTCTGGATGATCTTGCACTCCTTAGCATTGAAAGAGAACACTTGAGAATATCAATTTTAACAGCGAGATTGACGACATTCAAATCAAGGAAGATCAATTTATTTTAGATTATGTCTATTTGAGTCATGTATAATTAGTAGAGTATTTTTTTTTTCAAATAAATTGTTTATAATCGTATAGAGAATTATTAGTCTGTATTGTATTTCATTAAAATATCATTTGCTTCAAAAAAATGAACCATATAAACCGTAAAATTTCAAATTTTTCTTGGGGGCTCAGTGAGCCCCCAGAATTTTTCGGTCCGTCAAGGGGCGCAGAATTTGTGTCTTGCCCCCGGGCGCACATGACCCTAGCTACGCCACTGCTGCTACATACCAACCACGTCGTACCCGGAGACACCCATCGCCCCAAGTGTCACAATAAGAGAGCTATTTTTAAGCAATCGCTTAGAGGGGCATCTGAGGTGAAGCGTCATAGAAGGTCTTGTGTAGGCTTACATTTCACGCAACATTGATTTCAGGGCGATTCATAGCTTGACGCGTATGTGTTCAGTTTTGTGTTTCAATGTCAATGATATAGTATAGTATAGTCGGATAATGTTCACATCTAATTAGGGATATCTTTGCCAATGATTTCCGTGGAGGTAAGTCTATCAAATTGAGTCTCATTTGGTTCATGAAATAAGAAATAGAGGACTTACATTTCTATTTTTGTCTGCTCGAAAGAACAGCCAGAAACATAATTAAATTTAAATGACAACAAAAAGTTGGTTTTAATTTATTCGTTAGACGTCGGCACGCATCGAGTCAGACTGACCTGAAGACCTTGATGTTGAGGCAAGGTCGAGGGCATTGTGACTGTTTGGGACTGTCAATGTCAATAGATTAAAAAAATAAAATAAAAAAAAAACTAATTCAATGATAGCAGAATTAACATTGTTAGTAGCTGAGTATTGGAGACAAAAACAGAAACAAAATTTAATCCCGCTTTCCGAATTAACATTTGATTTAATAAAAAATGATATTAAATTTTTTTTTTTTAAATGCACATTTGTGTGTGTGTGTGTTTGTTTGTTTGTTCTTGTTTCTAAATGAAAATGTAGTTGGCATTTTGTTTAGTTATTAGCCGCCATTGCTTCATTGGCAGAGAGTAGCAGATAATAAATTGATGAATCCAACACGGTTCCCACACACCTTTGCCCCACGTCATTATTTTAGAACTAGATTGTGCCAGGCGCCGTGGCGCCTGCGGCGCCCCCTTTTTTTGGGCGCCTACGGCGCCAACCTTTTTTTTAAAGACCAACTAACTTGTCCTTTTTTGATAAATACGAATTATTAAACTTTATGAAATGTACGCAAAGTATTTATTTAATAATAATAATAGGGGTTGTATTTTGCGTACCGATGCACACCAAACAATGACGTCATCATATTAAATATTTTTACAGCGCTCATCAACACACGATTTTTCAACTAAACTAACTGCTGTAGACTGTCGTACATCGCTCCTCAGCGTTTCAACTAAACTAACTGCTGTAGACTGTCGTACATCGCTCCTCAGCGTTACGTTACAAACATACAGAACCACACCACTGGGTGTTTATATATATTAATATGAGTAACGCAGAGTCACGGAAAATGTAGTTAAAACAAAACTTTGGTACTGTAAGGAACCTCTGTGCTCGTGGGACTATACTCTCTCTTTCTATCACTCAAGTTTTAATTACTAGTCACACTCTTGGATACTTGTTGTTACACTATTGTTTACTTCTTGTTACATTCTTGTTTACTTCTTGTTACACTCTTGGTTGCTTGTTGTTACACTCTTGGTTACTTCTTGTTACACTCTTGGATACTTGTTGTTACACTATTGTTTACTTCTTGTTACATTCTTGTTTACTTCTTGTTACACTCTTGGTTGCTTGTTGTTACACTCTTGGTTACTTCTTGTTACACTCTTGGTTACTTCTTGTTACACTCTTGTTTACTTCTTGTTACACTCTTGGTTACTTCTTGTTACACTCTTGGATACTTCTTGTTACACTCTTGGTTACTTCTTGTTACACTCTTGTTTACTTCTTGTTACATTCTTGTTACATTCTTGTTTACTTCTTGTTACATTTTTGTTTACTTCTTGTTACACTCTTGTCTACTTCTTGTTACATTCTTGTTTACTTCTTGTTACATTCTTGTTTACTTCTTGTTACACTCTTGTTTACTTCTTGTTACACTCTTGGTTACTTCTTGTTACATTCTTGTTTACTTCTTGTTACACTCTTGTTTACTTCTTGTTACATTCTTGTTTACTTCTTGTTACACTCTTGGATACTTCTTGTTACACTCATGGTTACTTGTTGCTACACTCCTGGTTACTTCTTGTTTTCAAACAACAAACTCCAAGACTGATTGATTGACGGATTATTATTTCTTTATTGCTTCACTACTAGTTACTCTCATTAGTGTCACTAAACACTAATTAATCTTTACAGTCCAAATGTCTACAACTACAAGTCTACCGTCTATCTCTAGCGGTAAGTCTACCGGAGTGTCTGTTCTCCTTCCCTATCTTATCTCGAGTCCAATTCTCCTGAGTGCGTCCTCTCTAATACCCGTCACATTTTTAAGCATAGTCTCCCGCTCGTCACAGATGCATGATCCCCTCCCCCTTTGGCCTTAGGGGCCCCAATGATTTAAATGTTATTATAGTCTATAATAACGACGGGAAATGCAATACCTTACACAGTCATACGAAAATCCTGCAAATATAAGTAGGAAGTATAACTGAGTCCAGGCTATTCTTCCTGATAAGGCAGTGTTGCTCAGCATTACGTGCAGTTCACGGCTCATTTCCTTAATTTGGTTGGGAAAAGTGCATCAGGTTGTCTTGCTGCAGTCAGATTTGTTTTGTCTTCAGCAAAATCTTTATTCCTGGCTTGTAGCGTCTACTTATCGTTGACAGGTACTCCAAAAAGACATGGAATTGATACCTGTTAACAAGCTTTGTGTGACACAAAATGGTCAGCCGACATGAAACTGTAAGGTCTGTTAATAAATAATACCACGAGAATATTGCAGCACTGAAAGAATTAGCAACACGAAAATCAGCCACGTGACTGTTGACTTGAAGCAGGAAGATTTTGGAAGAATTTGAACAACGGGGAGTTGCAAATTTTACTTGAAATTTATGAAAAATTTTAGAAAGATTTCAGAAAAAAAAATCTCATCAAGAACCGAGAATATCTTTGAATTCAGCCATGCACTTGAGTCTCTCAAGGAGTTTGTTAAAAGACTGCATTCTTAATTTGATTCCTGTAAAGACAAAAGAAAGAACAAGTCCGTAAAAAATGAGAATAAATAATCTTCCATACTAAAAAAAAGTAATCCGGGTAATCCGTGGAACCCCTTTAGCCGTGGCCTGTGACCGCTGCATCACTTGCCAACAGATCATCTCTCATGGTCTGTGGACGCAATTATCTTCTGCTATAGAAGGAGCGTCTGTATATCTAAGATAAGATAAGATAAAAGTATAATACACAAGAAATATCAGTAATTACAGTGCAGTGGTGACGAACTCATAGTACGCGCGCCACAGTCGGCACGCGGAGCAAATCAGCCGGCACGCGATTAAAATATTACTTCCTTAATCAATTATCACAATAAAAGATACTATATAATTTTAATACGTGTTTTTGTCTGTTCTTGAACGCTTAACTTACTCATGCACGTATTTCGTTTTGCCAACTGGTATAGGGCCCAATGCCTAAGCCTAGATTTAAGATTTTCATATATCGCTATAGAGACGATACACATATTTATTGACCCCAATTAATGACGTTTCAAATGCTTGGACATGTAATATTAGTTGTTACAAGTACAAGGCAAAGAATACGCCAAAGTTGAAGCAGCTAAAGTTTGCACAATGAATTCAAAGTGATTGCAGACTGCTCGTGAGTTTTAATTATTGTATTGTTAAATAGATTACATTTTTCAGATAAAAGCATTTTAATGTAAAGTTTGTATAGCTCTATATGTAAAAGAAAAACCAAACAAAAACAAACAAACAAACAAACGCGCAGTATGATAATATATAGCAATGATTAGCAAGTAAGTAAAACAAGCGTAGTCACTTAAGTCCAATAAAGCCGAAAAGGAGCACTTGAAATCTAAATTTAAAAGTTTAGAACACTTCAATGTGCCAAACAAACAACTGCAGGGCTTGGATAAAACGCCAGAAAGGATTTTTGCTATATAAAACATTTAAAAGATAATTTCATGTTAATAACATTGTTATAAAGAGATCTTGCAACAGCTGAAATATTTTCCAAATCTTACTTTGCATCTAGAAAATTCTACACAATTTACCACAATCCTTCGAGTCATGAATAAATTTATAAGGAATGTTAGAACACTGTAACAGGTGAAAAGAATAATTTTAATTATTTTTAGATTTCTAAATGGAAAGCTCGCAAGGTTTGTGTGTACGTTATAAAAACAAGGTGGACGTAGAAGACACACCAAATCAACGCTAGTGTATAATGTCAAGTTATATACAGTCGGAACTCTTTAAACCGAACTTCCCTATACCAATATCGAATTAATTGTTATGTTCAGACCAAATTCTGGACCTATTTCGCCATTTTTCATAACTCAAAAACTCCTTAAAAGTCGATTTTTTTTTCGGTCCCTTTGAGTTCGACTAGATGGAAATAGCCGTGTGTTTTCTTACTTCTCCAAGAAATCAAAGTTTGAAGAACTGGATCTTTCTTACTATGGCTAGATTTTGAATATCTGGTAATTCAACTATTTGGAATTTCAAGAAATCTGTATGATGAAAAGAAAACTGTGTGTAGAAGATAAGGTATAAAGAGATAACACAGGAAATTACAATTGATAGAAATGAAAATGAAATCATTAAAGCGTGCCAATTAAGTTTACATGAATGAAAACACTTTGGGGTGCTATTCAAACTTTGTCTGGATCATATTTATTACGCATGTGAACATCTGTTTTCAGCTTTGAATTATATCACATTATTCAAATGTGACGCAGGAAACCGACTGATAGATAACCCGAGTGCTGCATGTGGTGCGCTTAAATTAAAAAAGTTTGAGGCAATATTTTACTAATTATCAGGATGTATATATATATATAAAACATTAATTAAGCAAAACCAATCAATTTCTTGCTATAAAAAGTTTTTTTTGTATCGTTGAAAACTCTCTTATTGGTTTTTTTTCCTCTTTAAGTCTTAAGACGAGTGTGTGTTCTTTTGCCAAGCCAAACCCACATTTTCGGGTTTAACACGAGTGCTGGCACTTTGCCATGAAGTAATGGGGCCCCAAAAATGTTCAACACCAGGTTATAGTAGTTTAGCACTGAAATATCTCTTCGATTTTCCCCAAGGTTTCTTATCTGATACAGATGCTCCTTCAATACAGACAAATATTACGTCCTAGTTAAATTAATAACCAACATATATAAATGCGATGCATTTCTGATCTAAGCCTGAATTGTCTGGAAGGTTTGATAGAAAATGACACTAAGAATGATTGAAGATGTCTTGAATGTTTGATAATCTGTGCACCCAGGGCTGTCTTAACGCATATGCCATTTGGACATTTACTTGGGGCCCATGAACATAGGGGCCCTATGGGAATATGTTTATTTATACATGTTATATGTGGTTCATTTACCAAGGCCGATTTGTCTGGGGCCGTTTCGACCGGGGCCGTTTTGACGGGACACCATCATGTATTGAGTCGGCATCCTTCCGTCTCTTGAGACGTTATGTATATTTATTTTTTATTCTTGAGAGGCGCACTCTTTTTTTTTTCTTTGCCCAGGAGCCCAAAAGGGTGTAATGACAGCGCTATGTGCACCTACAAAATGGCAAACTATGAAGGTCCCCAACACTTTCAAATCTACATCCGCCACTAACTGTCACACTTTTGAGTGACATTATTTTATAGATGCATTCATACTATTTAGAGCAATCAGTAGGTAGCTTTTAAAAACGTGCCCCGCGCAATATATTTATTAAAATTTAGGTAATTAATCTAGTTGTTAAGCAGCAAACACGTCCACAAAACCTACACCATCTGTTGTGATTAGAGAATACAAATATTGTCGGGGTGAGGTGTTATTGATATGGACAGTTTTACATAGGCGCGATATTCGGGGCTTATCTGTTAGTACTGTTAGAGACCGATTATGTCATGTCCCGTGCCGATCAGACGAATCCCGAAGAAATTTTGCGCTATTACAAATGTACAGTTTTCAACTAGGCAGTGGCTATTGAGACGCTAACGTCTTAATAGCCCACAGGCTATCGAGACACTAGCGTCTTAATAGCCCACAGGCTATTGAGACGCAAACAAAATAAGCCAATGAAAATTAAGTATTTACAGTTGGCCTATTTAGGGGTCGTCCTTGACTGATCACTAGCGCCAAGTGGGGTAAGGGAGTGGGTCATGCCTTTGTGACGATGTGTGAAAGTGTGTTAGATATGATGTCACATGTAAATGCGCAACTTTAAATAACATTTCTACAAAAATATTCTATTGCCTTACAGTAAATACATATATAAATGTAACAGTGTGTTTTTCATGTGGAATTTATTGTAAAAATACAATAGAAGTAATAGAAAGTTCTAATTTTATTGTCTTCAACAATGCATGAAGAGCCGTCCATGCATGACGTCACGCGCCTGTGGGTGGGGGCGGAGAAGGGTAACGCATTAGTGAGGATGTAAGACAAGGGGATGTGGCGACGTTTAAGAAATCAAATTGTGCTACTTGAAATAAAAGTTCCACTTGATTGCTCACAATTTATTTAGTTACATTTTCAATGGCTTCACGCGTGTTAACGAATTTAGACTTAGAGTGAAGACTTGAACTAATTAATATTACATGTTTCTATGACAAAAATGTTAATTAAAACGTGGTAATTTTTTTTTTTTTTTTTTNTCGTCATATTGTGGAGAGGGGGGTCTACGTTTTGTGACAATGGGGAAAGGGGGGTAAAAATCGCATGGCGTCATTCATGGACGGCGAAAAAACTTATAAAATATAAAGATATAAGCAGTGAAATCGCCATCCCGTTATGTTTATATAACTTAACGGCTGAAACACTGGGCGAAAGAGAAACATCTACTAATTTCAAGAAATGGAAATATAAATCAGACGGATATATTTTAGCAATGTGTGAACGTTTCCGTTTGGTCTGAATTTAAAAGTTCAGAATTTCGTTTGCATTTAAATATAATTTATAAAACATTATTGCATATCAGTCTTGACTCAGTCAGTCAGTTACAAATGCCGTTAGAGTCTGCGCGGTTTACGTTACTAGGCTTGGTATTATGCAAATTATATTTGTTGTGCGTAAGTACCCATTCAGTGGAGACACCCCTCCCCCTTCCTCCGTACGCATCCATACGCAAAATCGTTTTCCCGTTGTGGCTTTCACTGTTACTTTAGATACTTTAACTTCCTCCTTTTCCCTATATTCTGTGTCCTTCTTTGTTTTTGTTTTTCCCTTCTTTTCATTTTTTATCATATACTATGTTTTAAGATTTATGTAAGTAATTATTTATGTTAATGTACTGATGAAGGCATTAGCCGAAACGCCCACTTTTATTAGTATTAGTTCAAAAATAAAGCTTAAATGTATGTCTCCTTACCCAAATAGTTTGTGTAATTTGTTTTTTTAAAAAAAAAAAATAGCAAGCTATCGAACATTTTTCTAGAAGTTTTATTTTAGGTCGCTAGTTTACATGTGACATCATATTTAACACTCTCTCACACACCGTCACAAATGCATGACCCCCTCCCTTACCCCACTTGGTGCGTGATGTCAGTCAAGGACGACTACTTAATTTTCATTGGCTTATTATTTTGTTTGCGTCTCAATAGCCTGTGGGCTATTAAGACGCTAGCGTCTCAATAGCCACTGCCTTTCAACTATGGCGAGGCCTTAGTCAAAAATATTTCATAAGAAAAATAAATGTAAAAAAAATGTATATAAAATCTTCTTTTTTTAATTAAAAATTATTATTTACAGATCACTGATGTCCGATTACGTTACAGTTACATATTCCGATTAGATAGTGGAGCTTGGGTAAATCAGGTCAACCACTCGGCTATTTGAGGCAAGTGAACGGCCAGCTTTGGCTTTGGTGTTAAAAGTATAATTAATAACGCAGCCAGGTCATGGTAACCGTGTCAGAGGCTCCTGTGTTACACCTCGAAAGACAAGTCTGATTTGTCTCTACACAACACACAGGCAGGGGACACAGGTTCAGGTATGTTTAGAGTTTAGAGTGCTGTAAAACTTATTTACATGCTAGTTTTGGTACTCCAGTTTTTGTGTAATGAAATGACACTGACTTAGTACTTAGATTTAGATAAAGTCGTGATTAACAGTGATTTTGTGTAGTGAACACACTACACATTACTGGTTTATTATTATTATTAAAATTAAATAAAATATTAAAATTAAAAAGCGAGAGAGTGAAAGTAGTGAAACTAAAAGTAGAAAACACACAGCACCAAGAGTTTTACTAAAAAAGAATGTTAAATTTACTTGACATACTTATCAGAATTCATACTAATAATAATAATCTAATAAAGTCTAATACTATTAAATTATTAATACAAGATATATGATATGGTCTACAATCTACAAATACAAATACTTATTGAAAATTATTGAATTGTAATGGCAATAACAATAATCACGATTTAAGTAACATGAAAATCATTGTCATTTGTCATTGTCACTCATTGTGAATAATTTACCTATATTAATATCATAAAATAAAATTCATGTAGTTGAAATCATATAATATAGTATATTGTCATATAGTTAAAGAGGGATAGGACTATTAATGCCATGTAATACCAAGAAATTAAATCAAGTCATTGATAATAATAATAATAAAATGATAGTTATATAGCGCTGTATCCCAGCAAGGAGCCGGGCTCACAGCTCTTTATATGGAAATAACAATACATATATTAATAAAAGAAACATTCATATCATACTAACTACATAAATGAAAATACGTTATACATCAGCTACGTTAATCATTTAAAGAAATGTTGTTTCATTAATGGCAGTGGCTATTGAGACGCAAACAAAATAATAAGCCAATGAAAATTAAGTAGTCGTCCTTGACTGACATCACGCACCAAGTGGAGTAAGGGAGGGGGTCATGCATTTGTGACGGTGTGTTAAATATGATGTCACATGTAAATTAGCAACTTAAAATAAAACTTCTACAAAAATGTTCGATAGCTTGCTATTTCTTTAAAAAAACAAATTACACAAACTATTTGGGTAAGAAGACATACATTTAAGCTTTATTTATGAACTAATACTAATAAAAGTAGACATTTCGGCTAATGCCTTCATCAGTACAATAACATAAATAATTACTTACATAAATCTTATAACATATTATATGATAAAAAATGAAAAGAAAGGAAAAACAAAAACAAAGAAGGACACAGAATATAGGAAAAAGGAGGAAGTTAAAGTATCTAAAGTAACAGTGAAAGCCACAACTGGAAAACTATTTTGGGTATGGATGCGTACGGAGGAAGGGGGAGGGGTGTCTCTACTGAATGGGTACTTACGCACAACAAATATAATTTGCATAATACCAAGCCTAGTAAGGTAAACCGCGCAGACTCTAACGGCATTTGTAACTGACTGACTGAGTCAAGACTGATATGCAATAGTTTTTTATAAATTATATTTAAATGCAAACGAAATTCTGAACTTTTAAATTCAGACCAAATGGAAACGTTCACACATTGCTAAAATATATCCGTCTGATTTATATTTCCATTTCTTGAAATTAGTAGATGTTTCTCTTTTGCCAAGTGTTTCAGCCGTTAAGTTATATAAACATAACGGGATGGCGATTTCACTGCTTATACTTATATCTTTATATTTTATAACTTTTTTCGCCGTCCATGAATGACGCCATGCGATTTTTACTCCCCTTTCCCCATTGTCACAAAATGTAGACCCTCCCTCTCCACAATATGACGACACAAAGCTCTCTGCCCCCCCCCCCCCCCTAAAAAAATTACCAAGTTTTAATTAACATTTTCGTCATAGAAATATGTAATATGTATTTAGTTCAAGTCTTCACTCTAAGTCAAATATTGTTAACACGCGTGAAGCCATTGAAAATGTAACTAAATAAATTGTGAGCAATCAAGTGGAATTTTTATTTCAAGTAGCACATTTTGATTTCTTAAACGTCGCCACACCCCCTTGTCTTACATCCTCACTAATGCGTTACCCTTCTCCGCCCCCACTCACAGGCGCGTGACATCATGCATGGACGGCCCCTTCATGCATTGTTGAAGACAATAAAATTAGAACTTTCTATTACTTCGATTGTATTTTGTCAATAAATTCCACATGAAAAACACACTGTTACATTTAAATATGTATTTACTGTAAGGCAATAGAATATTTTTGTAGAAATTTTATTTAAAGTTGCGCATTTACATGTGACATCATATCTAACACACTTTCACACATCGTCACAAAGGCATGACCCACTCCCTTACCCACTTGGCGCGTGTTATCAGTCAAGGACGACCCCTAAATAGGCCAACCTTAAATACTTAATTTTCATTGGCTTATTTTGTTTGCGTCTCAATAGCCTGTGGGCTATTAAGACGCTAGCGTCTCGATATCCTGTGGGCTATTAAGACGTTAGCGTCTCAATAGCCACTGCCTTCATTAATTTTCAAAATAAATTTTCAAAAGATGTGTCTTAAGTGCAGTCTTGAATGACTTAGCAGTTGAAATACTACGAATGTGTAATGGAAGAGAACGCGGTGGTCGAGTGGTAGTGCACTCGACTGTCGTACCGATGGTCCCGAGTTTAAATCCACGCAAAGGCGAGGGTTTGCTCCAAATGGGTACCTAACTAGACAATAGTTAGGCGGCTGGGGTAATGCGTGGAACCCCTATAGCCGCGGCCTGTGACCACTGCATCACTTGCCAACAGATCATCTCTCATGGTCTGTGGACACAATTATCTTCTGCATAGAAGGAGCGTCTGTATATCTAAGATAAGGAAGAGAATTCCATTATTTTGCTGCACAAAAAGAGAATGACCTTTCGCTAAATGTTTTAGTTCTTGTCTTAGGAACACAGAGAATGCGTGTATCTACAGAAGAGCGTAGCTGACGACTTGGCGAGTAGACTGATAAAAGTTCAGTAAGATATGAAGGGCATGAGTCAGAAAAGAAGTTGTGACAAATAAAGGCCAGTTTGTAATCTATTCGGGCTTGTATGGGTAGCCAATGAAGTGAGTAAAGTAGCGGAGTAACATGGTCATGTTTTTTTGCCTTTAGAACTAATCTGGCATTTAGAACTAATCTGGCAGCTGAATTTTGAACTCTCTGTAGTTTTTCAATGCATTGTTTTGGCGCACCTGACAGAAGAGAATTGCATTAATCAATACGAGCTAGAACAAGAGCACAGACTAGAGTTTTTGTTGCACTATCTGTTAAGTAATGATGGATTGAACTGATCTTACGAATGGCAGTATAGGCAGAGCGACAGATGTGATTGATGAAGTTGTTGGTAGACATGTTGTCAGAAATAATCTAGCCAAGATTCCTAGTCGATGTTGTGAACAGTATATCAGAACTAGCCACCTGAATAGAATTCGGAAGAGTCAAAATACTGCGTGATTTATTGTTACAGAGTAGCAGTGCTTCTGTCTTATTATCATTCAGTTTGAGCTTGCTTAAAGTCATCCAAGACTTTACCTCACCAATGCACTCCTGCATCAATTGCACAGTAAATTCAATATCAGAGGGATCAGTGTGAGTGTAAAGTTGAGTATCATCTGCAAATGATTGGCTTTTAACTGAATGCTTTTCAAAAAGTACCGAACTCTAAACGGAGCCTTGAGGCACACCATAAACCAAGTCAGCTCTGTAAGAGATACAGCCATCTACTGATATCACCTGTGATCTGTTTTATATGTATGACTAAAACCAAGCCAGAACTGAGCCAGAAATTCCAAAATAATTAATCATTAATGAAAAAGAAAAGAAAAAAAGAAAGAAAAAAAACGTTTGTGGCAATTTAGTAACCTAGCTCTGCATTTATTTAGTTTGCCAAATGATCTAATGGTTGCTTCGTTTTCTATCCTAGCTTATAAAAAAATATATATTATTTTATAATATATAATAATAAGGATAAGGTGTAAATGTCATGTTCAATTTAAAGTTTAATATTTGGTTATTTATATATTATATTTATGAATGGTATACAGCATGTTTTTTGCAAATATCATATAATATCATATATGGTTATAATTCTTAAAATCAATCCGTATAGAAAATACTATTAGTATTAGGAGGCCTACATTATATTATAAGAGCAATAAGCCCATTGTTTCCCTGTTGTTTTGGTAGCTTGTTGTCTAGGATTAACAGTAGTGATTAGCGTGAATGACACAGTTCATGATGGGCACACAGTACTAATGATGACAAAAATACTGCACCAAAAATAATTCATTTTGAAGTTCAGCGTAAATTTGTCCAATGCCAACGTGTCAATGAGATTTAATTTTTTTCCCTTAGTGATTGTCAGTAGGAGTTTGAGGACCTGACATTGGCCTATTATTATTAAAGATTATATAAATATAATATATTATTATATTTATAAATACAATACATAATGCTTACTGACTTTTAAGTTTGTAATGTTTTTAATTTCACAAGTGTTTGTTTAATCACAGTAATGTATTATATATTTTTGTTTCTAATACATAGATATGGATACCAGTTTTTTCTAGATTGACCTTTCTACAACTACCACTGGCATAATGAAAGGAAAAGTATCATCATTAGTGCTCAGAAGTAATACAGAAATTTTTAATAGAAAAAGTTTTTCATTGAATAAGAGAACAGAGATTATAGAGACTTTTAAGACAATTAAATTTAAGAAATTGGATTATACTGTACCAGTCTTTAAAAGCCTCTGGATGGTTTGGTTGTCACCTAAACCATGTTGAAATTCAGCTGATCAGTTATTTATTTTTGGAAACGATCATCATGGCAAAGAACTTAAACTTCTGCGCTGATGGGAAAATTGAGAATCTAATGGAAAGAATTCGAATTCAAGGAGAAAGCTTTTATAAAGATATTGGAAGAAAAACATGGAGAGTTCCACCTGTCAAGTTCAATGTTATGAAAGTTCTGCCAGGAGAAAAAAATATGTCAGCAGCCAACAGCAAAATCTTAGGTGAGTCTTGTTGCATCAGTGGAAATAATAATATCTGCAGTGCAGATGTTGATGCCTTGAAAATGAAGTTCATTGGTTTCTATGCTAAAATTGCTAAAGTAAAATGCAATATAACATCGTTGAAAGTTTTTAAAATGTTCAGTGATTTAAAATGTGTTCAATTTTTTGTATTTTTCCTACTGTAATCGTTGTCCCTCTCGCTTTTGTCTTGTTATGCCCTTTTCCGTCTTATCTCTTAACCTCCATTGACAAACTTTCTTTTTACAATGTTCAGTTGTAGAGGGGAGCACCTTGTTAAACCTAAATGTATACTTGAAAAGTGAAGTTATGAAACTGGTTTTTATAACAATGTTAAAGGCCCGTCCATAAATGACGTCATGCACCTAGGGGTCATTTGTGACAATGTGTGACAAAGGGGAGGGGGGTTTGAAGAATTGTGACATCGCGTCAAAACTATGATAATTTCAATAAAAGTTTGTTTTAAATATTCAATTTCTTAAAATTTATTTTCAGACGTTTTACATGGTTTCACACATGTTATTTTAAATGTATTTTAAATACACACTAAAATCACAACAAAGTGATTTGAAACATGCTTATTTTGAAATAGAAAACAAGAATTTTTGGAGGTTGTCAAAGCTTTGTGATGTAATATTGGAGGTGGGTCTAATTTTTTGTGATGAAGTGTGACCAAGGGGTAGGGGTTTAAAATCAGCCAAAATTGCATGACATCATTTATACAACTATGTAAAATAATATGAAAGTTGTAGGAGAAAAGCAAATTCTAATTTTTTGTAACCATGTGCCTCTCTTGCATTTTGAGTTGCAGCATTTATTTAGTGTGCTATAACAGTTGAAGCTTTTAATGCAGTGTGTATTTTAATTTGTGTCTTCTTGGATTGATGTAGTTGTGTTTGTGCCATTTTTTGATGTTTTTCATTACTCTTTAATACAACCCTCTTAGTTATTTATAAGATAAATGAATTACATATTAATCTAAATGATGCAAAATTTCTTGACAAAAATTTTAACAGGTGTACCACCACAGACTGACAAAGAAACTAATAGTGCTGAAAATATTGTGTGTGGAGCATTTGAGAGTTTAAGTGATCTTCTTATCAAAGAAAGGTATCATTATTTTGATTTAGTTAACAGAGAGTTAATATTTATATATATGTAGGACTTAAAAGAAACTTTAACTGTTGAACTCTGATTTTTTTTTTTTTTAAATTAAAAAATGTAACACTAGGTAACATGCAAAAAGTTTCAGATTTTAATTATAAAGATAATTTCATGTGCCCTCATTTTGACAAAATTCAGGAATAAAAATTTTCCAAAGAAAAATATAAAATTATGTAAATGGATCTGCATTTTTAATTTAACTGTTAAAAAAACAGCCAGAATAATGGTTAAAACAATATATTTTAGTGTTTCTCCTTTTATTGAAATTGTGCAAGTTTAAGTATATTTTATTTTCTTTAACACTGAAAACTCTGATGCACAGTCTAACTGGCTTTCTCAACTGTTCTTTTGTTTAACACTTATAAGACTCACATATAATTTTTAAATGCTTTATATTAACTCGTGGTGTCTGCTTGATGCCTAGCTTGATTGTTTCATGTTGTCCAAAAAAATTTTTTATAAATATATTTAACCTACTTTCCTGTATGCTAGAGAGCTGAAATTTTGAAGGCAGACTTGTGCCACTGATAAAAATGATGCATCAAAATTTCAGATTGATCAAATTAACTGTAATTAAATAAATGAAATTTTTAGATTATCTCTTTGTAGCATGTTAATTTTTGTGCTGGAGCAGTGTTTCTCAAACTAATTGGGTAATGACATGCAAAGAATATTAGAAAATTTCCGCGACACACAAAAATAATTTCAACTTATTATATTTTAAAAAAATATTTTTTACATATCACTGTGATATATATTACTGCGATATATCAGTGTGATGGATGTACCTGCTTTTAAGGGAACACATCATATTCCATATTCGTTTTATTTGTGTATTGTATGTCCGTTGAAAAAAGCTCTTTGCCGAAACGTTTGCTGTGTTGTTACATCATGTTAGGCTAACCCTTACCTTGTTTACATCTTTTCCATTTAATTTTTCATTAAAAAATGTATGCAATTTTATTGTTTTCTATGTTTCACTTTTGTACAGCTATTAACATTTTTCTACACATTTTGACATCTTAAAGATTAATAGAGACACAAACTAATTGTGTGAATTATACATTGAATTTTAAGCTTTAATAAAAGACCATGTACAGGTACGTTTCGTTAGTGCCTTCATTTGTAGAACTTAACAATAATTTTTAATATCAAGTTTGTATAGTAAATAATCTACCCAACCATTAGAAACTAGTGGAGAAAAAAAAACAAAAAAACCCTACAAAAATTACACTTACACAAAGACCAAAAAAACGCTGAAAGTCAGTTAAGTATGAGAAATTACAATTTACTGCTGAAATACACTACAGCATCTTGTTCATAACATACAGATTCTATGAACAAAATAATTTTTAAAATCTATTTTTCAAATAGATTCTATCTATAATATGCCAGTAACTGTAATATTGCAAATTACCAATACAGTCAGCACTGTTAAAGCATTTTTTACTAACAAGGCAAAGGGCATGTTCTATTATTGCCATTGTTCATGTGTTTTCTAAAATGCTCTCCAAGGTGGCAACTTTATACTTGCATAGCAGGAAGGTAACTTGTGATAAGCATAACCCTAAGGTACTTATTGGTCTACAAAAGAAATATTAGCTTTTTAATACTTAAAATTTAGACCAAACTCCATTCTTTAATAGAATCCTGTCTGGTCATATCTTAATTAGCGTCACAGCTGGTTTTAAAATAGGCTAAGGATTTTAAACTGCCAAGTCTTTTTTAAATCTCATTAATTTACTAAAAGATTTAATTTTTTTTCATGATTGAGGACAGAAGAAAGAATAAAGTGGACAAATATTACTGTATATAATCTAATAGTCTTAGTAAATGGATGTCAATGCTATGGGTTTTTTTTCAAGGTAATTTTGATATTTAAAAAAATGACTAAATTTCTAACATCCTGATTTTTTAATTTAAATTTGATATTTGGATGAAGATTTTCAAAATTCAGTAAAACTTTCTGTTTGTAGCAACTTTCAAACTGTATACCAAGTTCCCACCCACCATTATCCAGTCAAGAGGCAACAAAACCTGTGTCATTGAATTATAAATTTATGAGATTCTTTTGAAAATTTAATAGTACTTATTAATGAAGGCTTTTGCTTTACAATGTACACTTGTATATTGTCTCTTTTTTTAAAACTAAATATTTGTTGTTGGTGTTATGCAGATATTTTGTGTCTCATTTAATCTATTTAAATGCTTTTTTTCCCTGTCCAATTGTGTATAAAGATATATTGATTTATTATACGCTTTAAGAGCATAATTTGTTTAAAATTAATGACACTTTGCATGTGGTCAGTTAAGGTCAAATATTATATCTTCAAATGACTGCAGCAAAACATGGTTTTGATGTAAAGACTCTGTTAGTTAACCAATAACAACTTCATGTTTGCATGCCACAAGAATTAAAATAAAATCTATTACTAGGACAAAATCTGCTGCTTGTCATGTGTGGAATTTCAAAATTTTAAATCATTTGCTTTGAGTTATTAATTAGAAGATAATAGATAATATGAGGTTAATAACTTGGCATGTTTAAAAATCAAATGTAAAAATGAAATGATGGAAAGGGAAAATGACATCCATGAAACTGTGTTTAATACAGATGTCTTTAAAAATTTTAAAAAAAAATATTCTTCAGTTGTGAGTCTGCCATGTTTATTGTGTCCAACTTTGAGTATGACAACTATTTGAACAAACTGGATCTGTCTTTCTTGGCTGTAGAGGATGCAGAGAATGTATCAAATAGTCATGGTAAGTCTGTAGTACACAAATAACGATATTTACAATAACTAAATTTTAAATAGACACCAGTATCTAAACATTAATGTAAAACAGAGATTTTAATCTCCAAAACATAGGGAGGGCTGCATCATGTTATACAACCATACAGATAGTTATGCTTATTAACAATAATGTCTTAATTGGTGGAGTAGACAGTGGTGGGACTGGAAATAAGAAATGTTTTTTTGAAATGGTTATGGAGTGCTTCAAATGCCAAGTATGGTACATAAAATTTAAAACAGCTGCTATAAAGTGGATTTTAAAATTATAATAAAAAATTATTTTAATTGAAATTTTACTTTGTTCTAAAAAAAAATGAGTCATAAAAAGTTATTGAACAGACCAAAAAATATACAATATTGGCAAGCTAACAGTAAAAAAAAATTGAAATAAGAGCACAGCTAAAAGGTAATATCTGAGACAGCAAGGTAAGTATATAAACAGGTGCAGTGAAAGTCCTTTTTGGGTAAACTCAACTATTTTCTTTGGTCATCTGTCAACAGAGACCTGTTTTTGACTACTTCATTTATTGACATTATAGACGCTCCTTATATACAGAATATTTTTGGGCTCAATGCTTATCCATGGTTTATGTCTAATCTTATTAGAGTTTTTAATTTTGATAGTGTGTTGGTTTGTTTTGGCTTGCTCAGGTAAGCCATTCCACATCCGAATGCCAGGTGGGAAGAAGAATTTGTTTGTGTTTGTTCTTCTAAATGGAACAAGAAAAGTTTTTTAAAAATTCCCATTATTAGTGTTAGATTGTTCTTGCATTGTATTTTCTAGTTAAAATTTAATGCCTTATATATTACTACTTCGTTCTTTGATCTTTTACCTAGTGTGTCTAGGTTTAGTAATTTAACTGATGAAGTTACACTTGTCAGTTGTGAATTTTCACCAGTAAAGAATATTAGTTCTTTTTTGAGAATGCTCTTATTTTTGTAACGTTTCTTTGGTGGATTGCCCTATAATCTATTTTTCATTTTATCCTTGCAGCAACTCAAAGTGCAATTTTTAGAAGTATTGACATGACATCTATGCATTAATCAAAATAAATATTTTTTCAAGACTGGCAGTCAAAATTATGCCTACTCATATTTTTTTTTTAAATTCTAGACATCTGTGCACAATCAGATTCTAAAAATAACAGAAGTTTCATTGTGCACAGATGTCATTAAAAATTAATAATTGATTTAAGGAAATTTTAATAATTAAGTGAGGTTAACATTTTGCTTGGTTAATTCCATATAAAATTATGGCATATATTTTTTTATACTCAATTTTAGAATTTAATTTGACCATATTGCCAGGTAGTAAAGAAGGTGAAGGGCTCCCAGGCATAGGTCTGAGATTACCCAAGGATGTTGCTCAGAGGGGAGAACTAGACATTCTTATATTGAACCAGTCTGCAGGAATGCTATTGGTCCAGACAAAGGCTGTAAGTGGAAATACTAATAATTTAATCTTCACCACTTTGACTTCAACATGTTGAAAGAACAGTCATCTCATGTTTCAAGCAATTAAAATGTTACACATTTGTATTGTAATTGTGTTTGTCAAATGGGGCTACAGGAGGAAGTGTAGGAAGACTGAGAACTCATGATTTTTGGAATTTTATTTTATTTGTTTTGAAATCAAGAATGGGTGTGGAAGGGGAATTTTAAATGATTTATATTATAAATAAACCCATATAGATATAAAAAACTTTATACATGTCAAACTTTTTAAATGCTCCCAGTTATTTTGTTTTTAATACTATGTCTTTTTGTTTTACTTTATAGGATAGGATATAATTAACATTCTTTATACCAAATAAATGCCTAATTTATGTGACATTAAAATTTTTATAAATTTGTAGAACCTGTTATGAAATATATTGATTAGAACATAGTTTAGCCTATATTAATTTTTATACTGCTGAAACAGGTTGGGTACAACTTTCCAAAGGCAGCCCAATTAGATGATGTTTATATCAGGAATCTAGATACAGCCATTGATAAGGCAATTAAACAGCTGTTACGTGATGAGGGTGTTATGTTGTATGTGATGAACGACCTGGAACTGTCTAGCCAACAGATGACTAAGCTCATTGCTTTACCAAAACTGCGTCGAGATTATTTGAACCAATTCTACTCTAAATGTGAACGCTTCAAGAATGTGAGTTAATAATTCATCAAAAAGTATAAATTTAATTTCTTTGTGGATAAAACCTATTCAAAATTTATACCTATATCATTTATTCATTGACTTTTACAAGTATAAAATTAAATGGACTATTCAAGAATATATTTTTAATGTTTAAATTTTGAATTATGAAAAACTTGTATTAACTTATACATAGTATTTGCTATGTTGAAAAGTAATAGATTTTTTGGTTCTTGCATGACTTAAGGAGAACTTAAGCCCATTCTCTGAGATCAACCCTCTCTTGGCACTCAACATTTTCATTAGGATTATAGAGGATATCGGTGTAATCAAAAAGAGATGATTTTTTACATAGGACACAATCATCTTCTGTATAGAAGGAGCTTCTGTAATATATTTTATGATAATTAACTATTGTCTGTGCATGGAGTTTTAGAAATATATTATAAAGTCCACAACAAATAGCTGTCTGGAAATAGAATAAGAATCTTTTTAATTTTAATATCAGACCATAAAGCCTCTTTAAATTATGTAATATAAATATCTCAGTGGTAGCTAAGTTTTGAATCAGTTACTCCATTGTATTTATGGTTCAATAGTTTTTAATAACTCCAGAAAGCAACATATAAATGTTGATGCATGATGTAAATATTATAAATGGTCACATTTAAAAAGAAATTACCTGAAAAATAATATTATGTGGTACATTTACAGTTGCATGATCATTTGAATGCTTTTGGTTGAATTTTCCCAATAATCGTACTGATGTTTTTAATTTGTTAAAAAAAATGATATTAAACACATAATTCCAATACAGCTTTTTCACTATTTTTAAAATTTATTAATTTTTTATCAAATCTTATGGTTCAATTGACTTGAAATTTAGAAAATGCCCATAGGTTTTGTTACAATGAACATTAATTTTAAAGTAACTGACTTTAATTGAACTGGTTCCTTTTTTGATTACATTCATAATTGGATCTCACTTACCTAGGAATCTTTTTAAAATATTAATAATACAAAAATAAAATAAATAATTGGAAAATTTTACCTATTGAATTTAAAAACAGATATCAATCCACTAATTTGCATGTTGGCGGCTGGGTAGCGAAGTCAATAGTGCGCTCGCCTCACAAGCTGAGGGGCGTGGGATCAAGCCCACGAATAGCCACTATAAAAATGTTGAGAAATGACCAACGCTAAGAAAGTCCTCCGCTGACCTGGAGAGGGATGGGCGCCGCCAGTGTCTATTAAGCCCGAGAGTGTTCTAATGGAAACATTAGAATCCCCTACGACCTCTGAAAAAGAGGTTATGGGACTAAAAAAAAAAAAAAAATTTTGCATGTGTTTTTACCATGAATCTTGTGAAGTAATTTAACCATTTTCTTTCTATGAGACATGATTGGCGGCCATTAGTCAAATGAGTAAACTAGTTAATAGCCTACTTTCTAATCTGAAGGTAGTCATGTCAATTTCAAGTGAAATAATATGCTAAGATAACAAAATAATTTAATTTGAATTATTTATGGTCCTTTTCTTTTGATCTGCATTATGGGCCCATAAGTATAACTAAATTAAAAGTCTATGATGTAAGAGTGTCGTACAGCTCCAAAATGTCAATTAAAGGGTGAATCCAGTTAATTTAAGCCTAAACAAAGATTTATTTTAAAAAATAAACTTTATAAACTTTATTACAAAATTTTTTATAGTTGCTTATTAAATATTTGAAACTATGTTATTTAAACATTTTATTTAATGGCTTGTTTAAAGATAACTTTTTATGTTACTTTTTAGCTGTTACTTGAACACAAACTTTCTCTTGGGGTTAATTTTCTTTGTGAAGAAGATTTCACTCCTGATGAAGAAGGCTATTTCATTAATTTAAAGAAATGGTGGAATGACACATTGCTTAAAGGGACAAAAAGTATCAAGCTAGAGTCAATGAAACAGATAGCCTACAGGTTTGTTAAAGAATATATATTTGTTAAAGAACACTGGTCATAATAACACATGACTGTAAACTCAAAATTTAATTAGTTATTAAATTGTCTGCTTACAATTAAAAGAAAAGAAAACTTATTCACTCAATCTGATATGTCAGAAGGGCTCTTTGCCCTCAAAATCTTTGCACAAATACAGTTTTTACTTACATCACGTTTTGGCACACTTATTTGTTATACAAATGATAAATGCACCCTGAACTATTTCAGTGTACAAAAATCAATTGCAAATTATGTTTTTTCTGTGAAAAAAAATTAAAATAAAATTGTAATTTTTGGCCAGAACTACTTAAAATCTGTGAAGCTATGGAGAATTAGGACACAATACGTAGATAACATTTTTCTACAAATGAATTATGATTTTATCAATTTTGGAAGATAATAGATAATTACCTTTTTGTAGCATTTTTAATTTTAATTTTATTTTCATTTATGCACCAAAATTGATTTAAAAAAGATATTATGTGTTAATGACTCCATTAAATGTCCATTGTCTTTAGAAAGTATTTTCATCTTTTCAGGACTGTTGGCTTAGTTTCCACTGTCAGTGTTTGGTCTTTTGCTCAGCCAAGAATGGAAGTTAGAAATTTAAATGATGCAGCATGGGAAACAGGCAATAGGTAAATTCAGAAAGAATAAGTAACTGGCTATTTTTAAATTAGTTAATAATTTTCTTTAAACTTAACAAACATAGATTTTTTATTGTGTTGCTCCGCTTGCCAAACTGAACAGTTGATTCCATTATATAGAGTTGATTGATAAGTTGTACTATTATATGTACTGGTACTTTGATTTAAAATTTAAATCTTTAAAAATTTGCAATTCACTAACTGTGGTGAAATGTGTGTTATGTGGCTGTTGTCTAGGGTATTATTATTATTATTATTTTACACACACAAGGATATACTTCAGTGATCTCCGCAAATGATTAAGACCAAGAACCGTTGTATAATACAAATTATAAACTTTAATTTACAATATATATACAATGACAAATTACTGGGTAGATAACGAAGTGCCCTTATATTAACTATTTAAAGCAAATAGTAAATAGGCTAGCTAGGTGTCATCATACGGCCTGCCTTATGCCGATGTCTCTTTAAAGGTTATACTTAAATTAAGTGTGTGTAGTCCCTGGTCACTGGGTCTTGCGGGTGACACGGGTGGTCTAGCTGCGCTGTGCTGTATGACGTCAGCTTTCCAGGTCAACTCCGCCCCTTGCGCCGAGACGTTCTCCGGTGACTGTATCACGCCGCGACCTACTTCTGTCTCCAGGCGACGTGACGACAGCGCTCTCGGATTGGTGTCCCTCTCGTGTTGACAAACAATGAAGTGGTCAGCTGAGTTGGTAAACAATGTGTAGGATGTGATGTCGATCTGGTCGATCGTACACGCTGGAACTTCTATCCACGTGCTTGCAAATGACGTTCTTCGTCCTGTGGACGGCTTCGGTTCAACGGCGTAAAAACACCGATTAGCCGGATGGTTGAAGAGCACAGGGCTCTGTGACGATTGTGCTTATCGGCCTAATTCACGGAGATTCATGTGATTAGGTCCGATGTTAGCACTAGGAGATCTGCTAGTGTCCTNGCTGACACGGACGCTAGTTGCTGTCGCGTGGCAAGGGTAGCACTCCTCTCTACAGCAATCATACACAAGAAGGGGGACGGTGGTCCGACAGCCTCAAGTGTGCAATACCTCTGGTCGTCTCCCGGGAATTCAGATGCATCTAAACTCGGGCGTACCAGGAACCAGTCTATGAAAATAGAAATAAAACTCGGGGAATCTTCTATTTCACAGACCTATGACGTTCCTCCTTCCAACGACAAGCCGTTCAGAGCAAGCCGCCAGAAGTGTATAACAATTTGACATACTAATTTGATTAATTGTGTATGCTTACTATCACGGGTGTCGGCGAACACCTCACACGTGAGTTCAGCAATTATTAAAACAATCTACACAACTAAAGATATAATTAACCATCCACACACGCTGCTCCATCTATTTGGTGGAGATCGCGTGTGCAGGCACATTATAATTTAAGTAAACATGTTATTGGTGAGAATATACATGGGTCCCAACACGGTAAAATGTGTCCCGTGGGGTAATAAATCCATGTCGATCGGACCGGATTGATATCAATCGGCCATAATAAAATACAAGTGATAATCAATGTGCATGAATAAAATAAGATAAGAGTTCGCTCTTACTAGACTGGTGGATTGCTGGCTTTTCCTTGATATAACACGGTGACTGATCTGTTTGATGAATACCTCCGTGGTGGGGCAGTGGAAAAGACTGAGTTGGTGTTTGTGCACGGCTTATATATCGGATGGTCATGTGATTTCCATTATCCTTGATTGGTTGTGTCCAAAAATATGACCAATGGTATTAGGACTTCCTTTACTCAGCCCCGTAGCAGAAAGTATGCACGCATATCTGTCAAATTTTGAGACGGCTGGTTACCCCCCCCCTCCTCTCGGGGTGGTTCAGTCGCTAGGGGTTACTGAGTCTAAAGAGTCCGCACAAATCTCGTCACACTAACATACATATTTTTGTTCCTGTGAGATCAACTCCTATAAGTGTTTAACAACTGTGAATTTATGTATGGCAAGCCTCATCTCTCAAAGGCATGGTTTTAACAACTTTTACTATCTAGTCTTTCAATCTCTGAGCTTAGCACAACTTCTGCTATCTTGTCCTTTAATTGTTCAGGTTTGTACCACTTCAACTGTCTTGTCCAAATTTTCAAGGTTTGCACAAGTTTTGCTATCAAGTCAACAAGCTGCTTTATTAAAACGGGAAGAAAAGTATTTCTATGTCTGGGGACCTGCAGGCTCTGGAAAGACCCTGCTTCTTTCATTGAAAGGTAACAGATTTTTGCCAATTTGTTTTTAATGATTGAGTTCAGCTGTTTAACACAATTTTAAACCATTTCTGTTTGTTTAGACAGGAAGAGCCTATGCTCAAAGTCACTTCACGCACTTTCTTACATGTTAGTTTATTAACTACTTTAGAGTTCAATGTTTTAAGTCTTGTGTGATGGTTTAATAATATTTAACATAAATCAAATGATTTAAGCAAAGATATTTTTACAAATCTAAATTATGTATCAGCTAAAAGTGGGTTTATTTATTTATCTGATTGCTATGGCTCATAAAAAAATTGGTTAAACTGTAATGCCAGAATGCCTCATTTTTATTTACCCTTTGGGGTGTTTCCCTTGTTGACTCTTCCCATTTGGTACCAAATGTCTAAAATTAATGAGAGAAACATATGCACAAGTTCTTAGTAATATACATTTAAATACTCTTTTTTTTGTGTGATAGTGTAAATTTTTTTCTCAAATTATATAAGCCCAGTCTTCTCAAAGTTACCATATTTGCCAGCCAGCTATGAAACTCATTCATAATACTTCTTCTTAGACATTTGGACTCTGTCTCTCATGTCACTATAAAAGAATAAAATATTAGCCACCCATACCCCTTATTATTTCAACACTTTTATAGATATCATTTGTGTTCTTTGACCCACAATTTTGACTTCAAAGCAATATTAGCACAATCCAAACATTTATTTTTAATTATAAAAAAATTATTTAAAAAGTATATAAAAATAAAATATGGTGGTTATTTCTTTCCTTAAAGATAACCCATTTTATCAATCATTTTAGAAAAAAATATATTACTTTTTAAAGTTGGTTATGTAGTTTTTACCTTTTAAATCATAAATATGCATACTTAATTCACAAATCCCAATAAAATTTCAAAATACTAAGTTATAAATAAGCCATTCATGTGTTTCTCAATGTACACTAATAACATAGGTGGGGGCAGAGAGGAAGGCATGACCTCAGTTATTTTAATGGTTTGGCCCATACAAGACTAACCCTGGATTAAATCTGGACAGAGAGATCATACCACTAAGATGTATCTCACTCCTAAAAAGCTATTGTGGTCTTATGACAATTTTGATAACTCCATGATAGGTAAAATGATATGCAGGAGAAAACAATGTAAAAGAAAATTTCGAAATTTATCCCTTGCACTGATCACATGTTAGCTTAATTAGTCATGCTGATTATTACTATTACTTTTTTATTGGATTTATGGGACCTAAATCAGTCCTGCTCATTATTACAATTAATTTTTATTGGATTTATGGGGCCTAAATCAGTTCTGCTGATTATTACTACTACTTACTTATTGGATGTATGGGACCTAAATCAGTCCTGCTGATTATTACAATTACTTTCTTATTGGAAAGATAAGTTCAGTTTGAAATATTTTGGAATTAACATACTTATTTTTTATCAACCTTCAAGTTGTACAGTTAAAAAAAACTTTTTTCAGCCTCATTCACAATGGTCTTATATTTATACTAGGGCTGTTATCGATTAATTTAAATTTAATCGTTAACTTTTGAAAAAATTAATGAATAATTAATCGATAATTTTGATGAAAGCTAAAAATAAGATGTATGACATCATTAAACTGAAATGTTCAAGGGAAAAAACAAAAAACAGGCAATTGACTTTTTTAAATTTTAATTTCACTAGTTCTATATAGTGTCAATGAATTCAACATTTGTTATTGTTGATTAAGAAAAAACAATGTTTAATTTTTATATAATTTATAAGAACAGATTATTTTAAAGTGTACACTTTAAAAATATTTTTTTTTTAAATGGAGAAGTTTGTAGGTAAAAAAGCAAACTACTTTTAACTATTAATTAAAAAAGGGAAAAAAAATGTTTAAAACATTTCTTACCGATTAATCGAGAAATTAATAGTTAATTTCCACAGACCTAATTTATACATAAACTTTGGGAGTCACATATAAAAGCCATTGAGACTATCATTGTGAAACAAAATACTATGTTAAGCTTAATGTTAAGAGGCTAGGAATGATTGCACAAGATTTTAAGCCAATTATCTTTCTGGGAAACTAGACTTGTATAATTATAATTGTATTTATGATAACTGAAAAAGCTTAAGGGTATTTCCTATTAAAGGTCGCCAATGGCTAAGAAATGATTTTGATGTGGCTATACTAAACACAAGACTTGGATCAAAGGGTCGAACTGTGGGTCATGTGATGGAGAGTACGATCAACAACAGTAGGGATGAGCTTTTCAGTAAGTCGAAAGGTGAGACAAATTTTCTTCTTTTGTTAAATATTTTGAATGTATGGCTTGTCTTATTAATGTTTCCTCTTAATGAGAAGAAGCCAGTGTCGGGATCAATAAATAATTCAAATTAAATTCATTTGTGGAATTTATTGTTTGAGGTTATGTTTAAAAATGGCTGCACTCAATTTGTGTGTTTTCCCAATCTGTTCAATGAATATCAGTTTTTATTTTCTATTTATCTTTGACATTAAAAAGAATACAAAAAAGTATTAAAGAGTACAATTTTATCATAGAATTGCAAAACAAAATATTTAAGACATATTTTTGTGACAAATTGATAGCCCATGTAATTTTTAAACTTGGTTTAGAATGTGAAAAATGCGCACCATGTTTCATTGTTTAAAGACAATTCTTTTTGAAATGACTAATTTTTTTTACACCTAGTGGTCATTTACTATTGTTTTAGATGTCATTTTTTTGTCTTTCTTGCCTAATTGAAGCAATGATTTTGTATTTCTTTTTACAAAAGATGTGTCACAAATTAATGACTTGATTTTCATTTATTTTTAAAAAATCTAGAAACATCTAAGAAAGCAAAGAGAATTGATATAGACTTGGTAGAGGATGCAGCTACTCTTCGCTCAGAAATAGCTAAATGTGTTGGTGATATCAAAAAGATCAGATTTCTTATTGATGAGGTGACTTGGATCCCAGAAAGTGAAAAGTTGATGTCTGTACTGATAGACATGTTTCCTAACAGTACTATTTGGTGTGCCGGAATGTTGTCTGAATGTCAACCTCAAGGTTTTAATAGTGAAGGGCTGGAGGTAAATTTAATATAATTAGTATCTACTGTTAGAAAACAATGAGGGACATAACCTTATAAAAATAATTTTTAAATGATTTGAATTTCCACCCAAATCCAATAGTTATCCTAAATAAGTTTTTTTTTTCTTTTCAACAGTTTGGACAAAAATGACACACAAACAATTTTATCCAATTTGACATTACACATCAATGTAAAATTAAAATATTACTTTGCCATTAAAAATTCATTCACATCTTACATACCTAATGATAGAGTCTAACTACATCTCTTTAAAACTAAATCAAATGAGTTATAGTATTATATAGATCTGACATAAATGAGAATTTTTGTATTGTCTTAAATTTTTTAAAATGATTTCATCCAGTTCCATACAATGTTCCCTCTAAGTTGCAAGGTTGCTCTGCTGTTTGACAGCAGTTTAAAGTTTATGAACAGCAAATTGTGATTAGGATAATATACATAATTGGGATGTAAAGCTTTGCTCAGAAAAAATGGATCATATGCACAAGTAAATATATTTTGCTCATGAACTAATAAAACTTAAAGTGAACATTTGTTACTAGCTGTCAAAAATTAAATTGTGGAACTTTTAACCATGCATTTGAAATATTACACACATTGGTGAAACATTCTGAATTATTACAATACTACTTTAACTTATTGTGAATTTATTTTAAAAAGACTGCACAATGAAATTTTGAAGAAAATGGGAATTCTAACTCTAATTTAAAAAAAAAACAAACAAACAAACATTTCAGATTATTATAATTGTAAAGCTTTTTGTTTATTTTGAATTGCATGTTGTAAGACTCAGTTTAAAAAGACCTGAAATTTCAATAATCCTACAATGACAAAAAGACTTCAATTTTTTTTTGAAAAGGCAATGACAAAAACCTCTTTATTTTCAAAGAATGTGATCATGTGCCAAAGAAATTTAAAGGTTAAACTTAGAAAATAACGAATCAATGAGGAAATAATTTAATCTATATCATCTTGCTTTCTTCTTTCTTTAGAACATACTTCGTTGCCCACCATCAGTGCAAAGAGTTTTAAGAATAGTTGACAACAGGAAGGAGCGTTGTAAATTGTATCATTTAGAAGTAAGTGTTGACAACTCAAAACTGTTTGCGATAATTGTTTTCTCTAGATAAAAAAATGATAATATATAATATCTGACTTTATTTGTTTTATCGTATAATTGAATATATTAAATTAGCTTTAGAATAATTCATAGCAAAATAATCTGATTTAGTAAGAGATTCTTAAATATTAGTAATCAAAGTAAAGGACCATTAAACTTAATTTTTCTTATATTGGACATCATCAAAGTCTACATACTAGTTACTCATTTAAATACACTTTAAGATAATATTGATGTAAATTTTTAAGATTTGTCGTTGAGGAGGGGGGAGGGGTTGTTTGAGATGGGACATTTTAGGAATTTTTACTGAACACAATGTAATAATCATAAGAGTTATTAAAAGTGTAATAAAAATTTTAAGATCATACGAAAATTCAGGTATCAACCACATGGCTTTCAATTTCAATGATTTAAAGACTGATAAACTTAATTGGTACATGCTTTTGTTTTTAGTTTAAGCTTTAGTTACATTTTAAACTGAAAATATTAGCCTTTTTTTTCTTATTAGTATGCATCTTTTATTTTTGTGGTTATGTGAGGTTTAGCCATGAAATAATTGTGGGTGCAAAATATTTAAAATAATAAGAGACCTTGAGTTAGTCTAAAATAGATTAACTAAAATACTAAACTAAAGATATTCTTGCTCACAATATTTCTATTCCTGTTACAGAGCTCTTCAGCAGGTCTTCCCACTGATGGACCTAAGCCACACTTCATTATTCACTCTGAGCATGGTTCACCTTCAGTACAGCCTTATGATTGTATCATATGTGCTAATCAACTAGCTGACTTTTTATTGAATGACCTCAATATGAAGGATAGCTTAAAATTATGTATCTCAAATCAAATTTCACCCTGTATCAAATATGATGAACAAAATGCAGGACCACAGTATTCCAACACCAAGTCACCACAAGTAGATCCCCAGCCTCAGCCCAAAACACAGTCACCCCTTAACGGTCAGCTTAATTGTGAGAAAGATCCGGCATTAGATAATTCTTTAAAGCCATCAACTGTGCACAAAAATATTAAAAAAAGAGGCCCCTCCAATACTTTAATTACTGAATGCAACAACGGCTGTAGGTTACATTTCAATGATGCTGTTTTAGCTGTATCCATGCCTCAATCTTGGCATCATTATACACCATTAGGATACTGGGCCATCTCTAGGGAAGCTCTACATTCAAACATGCTGTTGTTGGGTAAGTAGAGTTGGAGTCATGCAATTTAAAGATTTTACTTGTATAATGTGGAAGCCCAGAGGCTGTGGAAGCCATGAAGGGGTTTATTTGGCACTCAGAGAGACAGATGGTCCTTTGAGGATTGGCGTGGACTAATGGGGGCGAGTCCAGAGGTGTGGAATGTGACGTTCTGGAGCGAAATGTTATCTTGGGGAAATAAGGAGAGCGGGCAAGGCACGGAAGCAGCCCGGGGTCCTTTGATGTAGATGGCAACTGACCAGGCTGACCAGAAGTCTAGTTGTGGTGTTAACCACAGGAGTCTGAGGCACTGGGCCGAGGTGTGAACTGGGGCCGTAAGTGGGTAGATGAACACATGGGCCACCTGGCCTAGATGGTGGGGGGAAATAGATAAGGGGTGGTTCTAGATGATTGACAGTTGACTTTCGGACAATGAAAATTTGGGGGCGGAGACTGACAAGTATTAGAGGGGACAGACTGATGAGAACTGGACACATGGACAGAACAAGATAGAAACACAGACAGATAGGGACACACACTGAGATAAGGATGAGTGTTTGTTATTTCAAATTTGAGAATCTTTTAGTGATGCCTACTATTTCAATGTCAAGTCTATATTTTTAAACAAAAATTATGAAATAGTTTATTATAAAACCATCAAATAAATCAAAAAAATTATTGGATTTTACAACTAATTTTTTTTTAAAATCACATAAATCATTAGCTGCTAATGTTGGCATTTATGTTAGAAATCATTAGGCCTCTCAAGTTCTAATTAAAAAAATTAAATTTTTAAACATTGTCTACAACAACTAACATCACTGTCAGAAAATATCCACTGTTAAAAATTTATTTTACAAATGGTCATTTAAAGATTTGTGAGTTTGTGAACGACTATATTACCTGTACTGGATGTTGACTATCTGTCAGCATGTTGTCTAACTCTGATTTTTATACAGCATTGAAATTATCATGTTTTTATATGTAGAAAATTAGTTCTCATTGATCAGTGATTTATTTTGTTTCTAAAAATGTACTGCAGTGTTATCTATTTGTTTTTATTGAAATTAATATTTAGTAATGTTGTGTGAGAGACGTTGATCCTTTTTGAAATTATAAAATTTTTTAACTGAAAAACATTTATTTTTAACTTCTAAATAACTTAGTTAACTAATCTAATTGTCTTTAAAAACATATTTTAGGGTCAGGGCCATTCTGCCAACAGTTATTAGACCGGGGAGTACCATTAAAAGTTGAAGGTGCCATGACATTTACACCAGAGACCAAATCTGAGCAAAGCTTTGCCATGTGTCCCATTGGCTCAGTACATGGCCTGGAGTACAAGGTTTGTAACCATTGGGCTATTTCATGACTTTAACTCTTAAAGCCCCATAAGGTTTTTGGAAAACTTCCGCCTCAGTCCCGTAAGGATTTCCCGTATTACGATCAACCGGTTATGAAATTAAAAAATTTGCGTAAAATCCATTTATAATATTTTTGTCATACTGACTTCATTTTTAAGGCTAAGAATGGTTATTTTACGCATCCAAAAGACCGTACTGAGTTTGAAACAATATTTACCTGTAGTTTAGAACTATTATTTTAGTAATGAAGTATAACGAAAACGTATCTTCGAAAAAAAACCAGTTAAAACTACCAAAAAACATCGCGAATCGAGCGTTAACACTAGTGCCGGCAAAGGCCGCCATTGCCGGAAGTCAAATACATCGGTTTTCAAGCATTGAAGAGTTTTTACTTTCCGAGATCTCATTTCTAACGAGATTTGTATCTAGGGACGCATTACGACGCTTTAGGGATAGCGGGAAGAGACGCATTACGACGCTTTGCGACTTTAAGAGTTAATCACAAGGTTTGTAACCATTGAGCTATTTCATGGCTTAAATCATAAGGTTTGTAACCATTGAGCTATTTCATGGCTTAAATCACAAGGTTTGTAACCATTAGCTATTTCATGGATTAAATCACAAGGTTTGTAACCATTAGCTATTTCATGGCTTAAATCACAAGGTTTGTAACCATTAGCCATTTCATGGCTTAAATCACAAGGTTTGTAACCATTGAGCTATTTCATGACTTTAATCACAAGGTTTGTAACCATTGAGCTATTTCATGACTTTAATCACAAGGTTTGTAACTAGGTAGTCCAAACTGGCGAAAAAATGCGTTTTGGGGTCATTTTTCATAGTTTTCAAAAAATAAATAAAAATACTTCTAGGAGACTTACACAAATAAAATTAATATGTGAATAAACTTCAAATCTTTATCTACAGAAATATATATTTTTTGTATCTGTAACTTGTGTCCATATTTATTTTTAATGTGTTTAAAAAGTATCAGTTTTGACAAATTTTACGGCGTTTTTTCGCGTGAATTTTTACCATTAAGTGTTTGAAACGCCGATCGCTTCGCGCCTATTCAAATTAGCAACGTAGTGTTACCATCAAATTAAAGGGCAGATACTACCCTTTTGTTTGATGTATAGAAAGTATATCTAACTTTATTATTTCATTTTTAAAATTCAGATTGAAAACTTAAGTCGTAGGAAAAACAATGAAATCAACTAAGCTGCAACACTTTTCGCACACCGATAGAAAGATCATTATAATATTCAAATTACTGTTGTAAAATCAAATGAGTGGTAACTATTGGCGCGACATGATTTTCTTTAGAAAAACCTAACCATTTCCATTTTTCGTTGTTTCACGGGGAAAGCCGAGCGAGTCACTGCTAAGTTCTTTGACCACGGTCTAGTGGTTTTGTTAATAGGAATTACTCGTGTTTGAGACGTTAATCAATACGTAAGTAATATATTTAAAGTTTTATTTACATTTAAACAAAAGATTTACACCTGTTTTAGTTTAGTTGATTTAGTTAATAAAAAGATATTATTATCTTAAGCAACACTGCTGGTCTCATCGCAGTAACATAATATAAAATTGGACGAGTCTGGCACATAAGGTATGATTAGAATTGGATGTATTTAATTTAGGACAGTCTATCGATAAAAAGCATGGATAATCTTAGAAATGACTGCATAATACATACTGAAATGATGTTACATTTGATAATTTTTACAAAATACGGCTGTAATAATTATTTACAATACGGGTTTCTGCATAAATTGTGAATCGATTTCAAGATGGATTCCCGATAGCCTGTGGCAACGGAGTATGTTGGAACTTGCATTCTTTTTGGGGGGGGGGGGGGGGGGGGGTNTTGTGAATCGATTTCAAGATGGATTCCCGATAGCCTGTGGCAACGGAGTATGTTGGAACTGGCATTCTTTTCGGGGGGTGTTAGGATTGAATATCAATGAAATCTTTTTTAGAAACAAATATTTATTTCAAAGTTCTAGGAACTATTATGAATTTTTTCATTCATATTAATTACTTAGTATAAATATTTATTAATCTTATCTTATCTTATATGTTACAGACGCTCCTTCTGTACAGAAGATTATTGCGTCCTACGTATTTCTATGGTTTGTGTTTAGTCCTGTATTCTTACTAGAGTTTTAAAAGATGATAAAGTGGTGGCTTTCCTGGTTTCTTATTATTATACTTGATAATATTTAGATTTCTTTGCTCTGCACTGTAAATCTTGTGCATACCAAATAAGTAGGATAACATAGACTCACCCAATTCATTAATTATTATGATATTTATCAATGAATATCAATAAAACTAATCTGAATCTGAGCTAATGTTCAAAGTTAAATACTCTGATTCTGATTAAAAATATACTATTTGTATTTAGTAGATAGTTGGCCTATTATAGTCTTGGTTTAAGTATAGTGCAACTATATTAATAATTCAATAAATAGTCAATAGGTTTATAATTCCAAATTAATTCCTATACTTCATCTAGAGACCATGCCATGAATAAAGACAACATCACAGAAATAGAAAGTGATGACTATGCGACTTTGCACTGATTGAAATGGTAACCAAGATGTAGTACCAGTAGCTGGAATGAACTCTTCATTGAGTATCATAAGAAAGCTAATATGTAAGTATTGTAAATTGTAAGTATGGTTTTAAGTTCAATAATAAATCTTTTAATGTTAAAGTATTGACTTCAAACACTTCCTTACCAAAGATTACACACAGTGGCGTAGCTAGGGGGGGGGCGGAGGGGGCGGTCCGCCCCGGGCGGCACTCATTCAAAGGGCGGCACTTGTGGGCATTTGAAAAATAAACCCAGCCAATTCCGAAAACCGCCCCTTTTCTTTTGAAGGGGGAAAACCATAGTGAAACAAAAAGAATCTCAATTTTGAGTTTAAATTAACGGATTCGTGCAATATTTGTTTCATTACATAGTGGTTGTTATAACTAACGCAGAACAGTTTAAAAATTTAAAATCGCTCAAAAAAGGTAACTATTTGTTTGCAAAATTAAGCAGTATACGTCACAGATATCGCTTTTTATAAGAAAACTGCACAAAAAACAACACATCCCCGCTGGTCCGAATATATGTAGTATTAATATCGCACGACAGTTTTAGCGTGGAATTTCGACATTCGCAGAATGATGCACTAACAAGTCCCTTCATGACATATTGATTCAAATATTGTGTTTAACTTGCAAGTAGTAAATTATAATACTGTTTCAGGTTTTATAAAATTATTGTAAGGTAACTTATTAAAAAATTAAGCTTACTTTGTTAAGGTAACACATTAAATATAGCTTCGTTTTTCATTAATATACGGTTATTCATTAAAAATGAACGATTATTCATTTCTCCGTTAATAAACACCACAATAATATAAATAATTCCAAAAAAGCGTCCTGGTAAATTGACATTTGAGGTAACTAATAATACGGAATTAGATGCTGGGATTTTACTCAGTTTATGGCAATCTTTTACTTTTCTATGGTGTCTCAATTTATGGGAACCCCTCTTTTTTAAATCAATGAAAACTATGCATACCCATTTGACGAAACAAAGATATGTGCTTATACAGAACGCTGTTACAGAGAGTTGGAAATATCGACTAGATACCAAGTTAAAAGGAGAAAAATATGAGTGGGGAAAATTCAGAAGATGTGGTTCTATCTTTAGCAAGAAGTACAACGAGAAATGGTTTTATCATAGATGTGATTATAAAAGAAAATAAAAGAACGATGTGATGAGTTACATTACATGTCCTTTGCAAGAAAATATTCGTGTATAATACTATACCATCTAGTATTCTAAATTTAAGAATTTGAATATCAATTAAATTTCGTTATTTTACATCGATAAAGAAATGTTCGAGACTGAAAGAGAAATGATCCAGGTTTTTATGGCAGTACACAGGCCTGTCTTATCCATTGCGGGCCCTATTTTGCGTGGGCCCCAGTTTGGGTAGGGATAAGGTAGTAATAAGAATGATAAGTGAAAATTAAGATAGGTTGGGCCTATGAAAAAGATGGGCTCACTGCAACCGCTTAGGTTGCAGTAGCCTAAGACCAGCCCTAGCTGTACCTACACTACAAGAAGAGGCATTATGTTAAAAAAGAGGGGAAATACCCCCTTGATCTATTTAAATATGTTTAACAGAAAATATTGGAAAATTCTTTATCCAACATTACAATTTTGCTTATATTTTTTTTTCAACAATTGCTATCAGTGTATCTAGTTGTGAAATGAGCTAATAATACGCTCCACAATAAGTGATTTAAGACTACAAAATCTTGCAATAATGTCCGTAGAACATATTAGAAATAATATAAATTTTGATAACATAATGAACGATTTTTTGACTATGAAAGTTAAGTGAGTAAGTAAATTTATAAATAATAAAAAAAATATGCTACATACTGATGTATACAATTTCTTTTTTTTTATTAAAAAAAAAATTCATATGTTAATAAATAAAAAAAAAAATAAAAGCATATTCCTTGTTAATGTTTTTGGGTGTAAATTTGGAATATCTTTTTTCTCATTTGGGGTGGGGGGGGGACCTGTGACCCTATAACTTTCTTGTGGCCTTCAAAACAATTATCTTGTATTTTTATGATGTGTATTTTTATGTTTATCATCTTATGCTGCCTCTTTTATTACTCCTTATATAAACAGGGGATGCAATGGTAACATTCTTCCCCAACTTTTACAATGTACTTCGTTTCAATTACAATTATTTATTCATGTTTATTAATTTATAAAGAAAACATCATATGATTAACTTAAAAGAGGATACTTTGGATTTCACCGCAGCTAAGTTCCGTCATTTTTCATTTTTTTATTTTAATTTTTATTTTCGTTTTGTTTGTGTCTTGTATGTTCGTTGATAAAGGCTCTTTGCCGAAACGTTCGCTGTTTTGTTACGTCCTGTCAGGCTAACCCTTACCTTGTTTACGTCTTTTCCATTGAATTTTGTATAAGCCTGACTGCAGTCCTACCCCTCATTTTATTTGAAAATGAGCATGTTTAAAATCATTTTTTGTTTGTTTGGTCATTTAAATATGTTTTTAGTTTAAGGTTGCACTCTAACATCGTAACACGCGTGAAACCACGTAAATCGTCACTGAATAAAGTTTGGGTAGTCATATATTTCAGTGTAGCTTTTATTTAAAGTTACGCGTTTTGAATNAGCTGGAATGAACTCTTCATTGAGTATCATAAGAAAGCTAATATGTAAGTATTGTAAATTGTAAGTATGGTTTTAAGTTCAATAATAAATCTTTTAATGTTAAAGTATTGACTTCAAACACTTCCTTACCAAAGATTACACATAATTCTAGTTTTGATGGTATATTAATAAAATGTTTTTAATAGTATATTCCTTATTCCTCAGTGGGGGAAATTCTTGTTGGCCCGTATGCATCATTTCTGGCTAAAGGAAAAGGCCATAGCTTCCACCAGTTCCTAGAACATACGGTTTAATTTTCATGTTACACTTCATCAAGGTCCAGGGTAACAAGAACAACAAAGATGTTGCAAACTGTTTCCAGAAAGTCACTACCGGCCTGATTGTTTTGTCAGGAAAATGGAACATGTGGTTTCTAGTATTTTGACACTTTCTGGGACTGATTCTTTGATGGATTATTTAGCAATGTCATTGAACCTGGATTCTTTATCTCCAGCCTTGGATAAGTGTGGTATTACTTTAGCTAATGTATGTACACCACTTTATTTTGATAAACCAATCTGTAGTGAAGTTAATGTGACTAATAAAGACTTCTAAAACATTTCTTAAAATAAAAGTGGGGAAGAAAAGTGATGACTTACAGTTACAGAAATTTCTTTGTGCTAATTTACTCTTAAGGTAAAAAAACTAAACAAACTGAAAGGTATGGTGAAGTTCAAAATATTGCACTTGCACATTGAAAAAGGAAAATAAAATGAAATTTTAATCAGTTTTTTAAACAATAATTCATAAGTTCTGTACTTGTACTAGTTAAAAGAATTTTATGAATTTAAGGGGCTAAACTGTTTCTTTTGCAATTCATTCACAGAAGTTTAAAATTAACCTTATCATGATGTTTGAAGTGTAGATTGTCAAGACAAGGAGACATTTATTGTTAAATTTTTTGTATCATTTAATGCAACTATAAAATATTTTTTTATGGCGTTGAGCATTGATATTTCTGACATTTCATTTTTTAATAAGTAGATATATCTGAGAACACTTTAAAATGCTTTTGATCCTATTGTATTATGCAAAGCATTTTTAATTATTTTTTTTAAAACTTCATTATTTAAAAATAACGTGGGGCCAGTATACACTTTAATGCTATTGATTCATAATGCTTACTGTGCTGATCAACACTATCTTTAGTTTGATGTATGGTATGTTGGGTTTTGTCAGTTGCATCATTTTTTATGAATTTTTTAATTTTAGCATTTTTAATTATCACATGTTAGTACTTAGTGTTAGTACTTATGAGGGTACTAGTTTTAAGGATTTTTATCAATTAAAGTGATTAAACTGTTTCTATCTTGAAATTCATTCACATAAATTGTTAGGCTTATTAAAAATACCTTAATTTGATGTTAGATGTTGGATATATTGATTTTTGTGACAAGGTGGCATATTTTTATGTTTACATTTGTGTATCATTTCATGCCACTTTTTAGAAGCTATTTTAATGGGGTTAAGCATTAATAAGATTTCTCTAATTTAATTTTTTTATAATTAGATTCATCTGAGAACATTTTGAAATGCCTTCGGCTCAATAGTGTTTTGCCAAGCATTTTTTATAATTTTTTTTTAAAACTTCAATTTTTGAAAATTTAATGGGGTGGGTATCTTTGAACTTATTTTAATGGATGTAAATGTACTTCAATGCTATTGATTCACATTACTCATTGTTTCTGTTAAAATTACCTTTAATTTGATGTATGGTATGTTTATTTATGTAAGTTGCATAAATTTATATGAATTTTTGAAACTGTGCATTTTTCACTTTTCCGGGCGGAAAATAAAAATGAAAAAAAATTGATGTTTTCAATTTTAAAATATATTTTTTCTTTTGAATGAATCAATGTAGAGGCTTCAAAAAAATTGGACTTATTAATTTTAAACTTTGTTGTAACTTTACCAATTTCTAGACATCTCAGTAAATTATGTAAGAAAATACCAGTCTTTGAAAATGACCTTTTTTGAAAAGTGAAAAAATGCAGATTTTGGCATTTTTTCAAAAAATTTGAAAATAACATAACTTTTTTGTTTTTTAAGATAACTCAGTAATTTATTTTCCCAATGTCTAAGAATAAAAAGCACTACAAAATGAAATACACCAAAATTATAAAATCCTAAAAAATAAAATCAGTTTGAACTACCTATTGTAACCATTGGGCTATTTCATGACTTAAATCACAAGGTTTGTAACCATTGAGCTATTTCATGGCTTAAATCACAAGGTTTGTAGCCATTGGGCTATTTCATGACTTTAACCACAAGGTTTGTAACCATTGAGCTATTTCATGACTTTAACCACAAGGTTTGTAACCATTGAGCTATTTCATGACTTTAATCACAAGGTTTGTAACCATTGAGCTATTTCATGGCTTAAATCACAAGGTTTGTAGCCATTGGGCTATTTCATGACTTTAACCACAAGGTTTGTAACCATTGAGCTATTTCATGACTTAAATCACAAGGTTTGAAGACATTCTGGCACTTAATGGCTTGGCTTTTAACTATTTGGTTAATGGAATAAGATGATGATCTATTTACATTTGCAAACCTATTTCAACATTGAAAGTTATACACTGACTGAGCCGCATTATTTGACCTGGTCAGTTTGGAATGGAAGTTTCCAATTCCTTTTTGTGTCAATGAGTTGCTATTTTAGAACTGTGTATAACATATCAAAATGACTATTTACATCTTTGATTAATTTAAGTAGGTTATATTTGATAAGATTTTTTGTATTTACTAATCTTTATTTACTTGCAAGATTAGTATCAAATAGACATTTAAACATGACTATGAAATGAATGTCAGCTTTTGCTTGTTGCAACCAATGACTGCTTTTACTTATATGTATTCCTTGTGGACTGCTATAACTTAGGTCATATTTTATATGGACAGGTTGTTGTGTGTATACCCAGTGCACGTGACCTACCAGAAACAACAGAACTCAATGAAGGCATAATAGAAGGCAAGAGGGGACCATTGGTTAAATTTAGACGACTTCCTTTTGCACAAACAATTATGAAGAAGAGACAAGAGGATTTACTTTCAGGTCCAAAGTTCTGCACCTGTTTTTTACCAGGGGGCCAAACACTTGAACGTCAACACAGCAGCAAGGAAAGTTTTCAAGGAGATGGTGAGCCAAAAAGTGATAAAGTTAGAATATCTACTCATGTCCATGGCAACTATATAGACAATCAGCCCACAGACCTGTTGTACGAACAAGTCATAGGAGGATCTCCCATTTCTGTTGAACTTAATCATCAAATTACATCAACAGTTCCAGAAGAAATCAAAGCTGACAAAGTTGAAGAAAAAAAAATAGATCATTCGCCAGACTTGTGTTTACAGAAGGTCAAGGATGAAGTTTGTGGATATTGCCACACTGTTAAATGTGTATGCAGATATTTTAGACCAATGGAACTGGCTGCACTCCATAAACTAGATCCATGGGACAAAGCGTATGTACTTATGAGTGCATCACGGTGTACATCTCAATTAATTATAGTATTACCTTAAAAAAGAATCTTTTCCTAAAATATTTGAGAATTTTACTTTAAAAAAAATAGAGGGACAACAAAAAACCTGGCAGAGTGACCATCACAGGAATGAGGCAAAAGAAATTTTCCGACTCATTACAAACCATAACATATATCAGAAAACCCTTTGTACAGAAATTTTGGCTCAAGTCATTTACATTACAGACCTTTGTCAGCCTCCAGGAAAACTTCTTATTTATTTATTTTTAAAGGTGATTAAATATTACATTTTGAAACCAATTAAAATTTTCAATGACTCCTCCCCAGACCAGGAGATGGTGAGATGGTATTGGTGTATGTTGGTGTCTGAAATCAGTTGACTGTTGTCACTGTTGTCTGTTCTACAAATTGATTGCTCAAGCAAATAAGGCATATGTCTCAATGAAATCAATCTTAATGAAATAATTCATGAAAACATTCGTATAATATGACAAATATTTCATTGAATATAGAATTTGATAAAATTTATAATCTTCCTCCTAATAATTAATTCACATTTTCAGCAAAAAAATAAAATTATTTCTTGATTAGTTTTCAAGGCAAATAATTGAGAGGTTTCTTTTAATTAATGAGACAAACAATGTGTGTGCTTCAAAGAATATTATATATTTTATAAGCTATTTTCATTAGACTTTCCCTTTACCTAATGCCTTTATCATTACAGATATAAATATATAATATAATTATATATTTATTAAGTTAACTAAAACTATGTACCCCAAAAGAAAGAATTGTGGGCAAAAATCCCATATGATAACAGGAAAATGTAAAGAATGTGTGAGAAAATAGTTTGCAAATTAAACAAATGTGTTCTGTACGGAGTCATTTTAAGAAATCTTTGTATTAATTAGTTTTAAATGCAAATTACATCAAATGCATTATTTACCTACAATATACCAATAATTATGTCTTATTATTCCCTAATGCTTTCCACTGTTAAAATGTTAAGAAGCAATACAGTTTGTTTACTAATTGGAGTTCACATGTATTTTAAGAATCTTCAAGGTGATAATTTGTCTAACCTTTCTAAGAATTTCTTCCTTGCACAATGAAATACAGAACTCAGCAAAGAAAAGATAAAGAGTAAAACTAAGTCACAATTTACACATTTGCAATGTTATTCTTTTGTTTAGTTGTTACTTTGTCCTTTCACCCACTGTTAAAAAGATTTGTTTAGTTGATTGGTTTTTTAAATGACTTCGCAGTATAAAATTTATTTAATGCTCTATTCCACATGAAGGTTATTATTATCGGCATCCTTCCATCTCGTGAGACGATGGTGCATCATCGTTAGGTTGAGTTGCATTTTCTCGAGTGGCTGTGCAGTCCTATCTATTTCATTTTATTGGCTGAATATTTTTATTCTTAGACTTTCATTGTATTTTACCAATAAGTTTATTTTCAGGACTGTATCTTGTAAATATGTATCAAATAGTAAAAATATATATATCAAATATTTATATTGTAAGAGAAATGTTTGTGTTTCAATATCCACATATCATCACCATAAATTAAAGAAGTTTTTCATATTCATTTACTTCATGTAATTTGATCATGCTTTGTTTACATTTGAACTTACAGACATATATTTTTATGATTTTATTGGAATCTGATTTTATGAATTTAATTAAATTTATCTTAGCAACTCATTGTTTTAAATGAAACAAGATTGTTAAATAAAACACAGTTGAAAAAAATGTTTTTCCTTGAAATTATTAAAGCACATTCAAAACACTAATCTCCATTAGTACAGTCAAAACAATAATCTCTATTAGTATTAGTACAGTAAAACACTAATCTCTATTAGTACAGTAAAACACTAATCCCCATTAGTACAGTAAAACAATAATCTCTATTAGTACAGTCAAAACAATAAACTCTATTAGTACGCATTCTCTGTGTTCCTAAGATAAGAACTAAATCTTTTGGCGAAAGGTCATTCTCCTTTTGTGCAGCCAAACAATGGAATTCTCTTCCATTACACATTCGTAGCATTTCAACTGCTAAGTCATTTAAGACTGCACTTAAGACACATCTCTTTAAAATTTATTTTCAAAAATAATAAAACCACATTTCTGTAATTGATTAGCGTAGCTGATGTATTGAGTATACCGTATTGTTATTTATGTAGTTAATATGCTATGAATGTTTCTTTTTATTTATATATGTATTTTTGTTTCCATGTAAAGCGCTGTGAGCCTGGCTCCTTGCTGGGATACAGCGCTATATAAATCATCATTTTATTATTATTATTATTACAGTAAAACACTAATCTCTATTAGTACAGTCAAAACACTAATCTCTATTAGTACAGTCAAAACAATAATCTCTATTAGTACAGTAAAACACTAATCTCTATTAGTACAGTCAAAACACTAATCTCTATTAGTACAGTCAAAACACTAATCTCTATTAGTATAGTCAAAACAATAATCTCTATTAGTACCGTTTAAACAATAATCTCTATTAGTACAGTCAAAACAATAAACTCCATTATTACAGTCAAAACACTAGTCTCTATTAGTATTAGTCCAGTCAAAACAATAATCTCTATTAGTACAGTCAAAACACTAATCTCTATTAGTATTAGTCCAGTCAGAACACTAATCTTTATTAGCATTAGTACAGTCAAAACACTAATCTCTATTAGTACAGTCAAAACACTAATCTTTATTAGAGGTTAGTCATGACCTTTCTTCTGACGTAACAAAGATGGTGACAAGCATATTATTTGAACTTTTCAACTTTTAGAGGAAACAGCATATGGAGAGAGATTTATGATAGAAAGTTATTGGGAGAGAGAGTTGAGGTAGATAGACTTACAGAGAAGAGGTTAGTGGAAATAGTCATGCTATAGTTAATCAAGAGGTAGAGAGAGTTACAGAGAAAAAGTTAGGGGAGTGAGTCATGCTATAGTTAATCAAGAGGTAGAAAGAGTTACAGAGAAAAGGTTAGGGGAGTGAGTCATGCTATAGTTAATCAAGAGGTAGAGAGAGTTACAGAGAAAAGGTTAGAGGAGTGAGTCATGCTATAGTTAATCAAGAGGTAGAGAGAATTACAGAGAAAAGGTTAGGGGAGTGAGTCATGCTATATGCTATAGTTAATCAAGAGGTAGAGAGAATTACAGAGAAAAGGTTAGGGGAGTGAGTCATGCTATAGTTAATCAAGAGGTAGAGAGAGTTACAGAGAAAAGGTTAGGGGAAAGAGTCATGCTGTAGTTAATCAAGAGGTAGAGAGAGTTTATATTACAGAGAAAAGTTTAGGGGAAAGAGTCATGCTGTAGTTAATCAAGAGGTAGAGAGAGTTACAGAGAAAAGTTTAGGGGAAAGAGTCATGCTATAGTTAATCAAGAGGTAGAGAGAGTTTATATTACAGAGAAAAGGTTAGGGGAAAGAGTCATGCTGTAGTTAATCAAAAGGGAGACTTGAGAATTGCTCATGGAAGGGATAATATGACAGCGCTGTCTGAGAGAAGAGGCAGTATTAAATATTGCCAGGATTATATGACTAGCTAAAAAAAATGTGCACAGCAGGTTAAAGTCAACATCTGAGGAAAAACTGGAAAAAAAGACAGGCAGGTTTCAGACTAGGTAGAAGCACAATCGAGCAGATCTTTAACTGTCGCTTGCTCATAGAAAAACACCTACTGGACAAATGTGAACTCCATCACAACTTCATAGACTTCAAGAAAGCATATGATTGAGTATGGCACAAGGAACTTTGGCAAGTTATGAGAAGTTTCAACATTGAAGAAGGGCTGGTAAAGGTGATTGAAGAATAGTCTGTCAAGGAGTACAGTGTCATTTAAATGCTGTGTAGCAGACTTCTTCAAGATGTTAATTGGAGTCCGCCAGGGCTGAATCCTCTCATCTGTCCTGTTCAACATCTTCCTAGAAAAAATATCATGTTAGAAGCACTGGTGATCAACAGACATCCATCTCTGTAGGTGGAAGAACCTTGTGCAACCTAAGATTCGCTGACACAGATCTTTTGACTGGGAACAGTAAAGAACAACAGGAGCACACTGAAAAACTTGAAGACAGCTCAGGGGCAAATGGAATGAAAATCAGCTCAGAGAAAAGCAAAACATTGGTTAACTCCACAGTAGACTGTATGGTAAACATCATAATGAACCAACAAAAGCTGAAATAGTTTTTTCTTTAATACCTTTTACTGCTAAAAACAGCTAAGTCACTTGCCCAAAAGGTTGCACGTAAATGTGTCAATACCTACTGGCTTAAGCTCTGTTCAAGTATACAATCAGCTGCAGACATGGGCAATGCAAAAGTCATGTACGAAAACATCAAAAAGGCAACGGGCCCCTTGACGTCAAAAGCTGCTCCCCTAAAGTCCAAAAATGGAGAAATTATTCAAGACCAGGCAGCACAGCTAAAACGGTGGGTTGAGCATTATCTGGAATTGTATTCAACAGTTACCACAGTCTCCAGCACCTCTCTAGATGACATCCCAGATATGCCACTCATGGAAGAACTTGATGTCGTGCCCACACAGGAAGAGCTGAGCAAAGCAATTGACAGTCTAGCTTGTGGAAAAGCGCCTGGGAATGATGGAATACCACCAGAGGTTCTAAAGAGTGGCAAGACAGCTTTACTCCAACCATTGCACGAGATTCTGTCCCTCTGCTGGGAACAGGGCTACATCCCCCAAGACCTAAAGGATGCAAATATAGTGACACTATATAAAAACAAAGGTGATAGGAGTGATTGCAATAATTATCGCGGCATTTCACTCCTTAGTATTGTAGGAAAGACCTTTGCCCGCGTTATACTAAAACGTTTACAAAGCCTAGCATCCCGCGTCTATCCAGAATCTCAGTGTGGTTTCCGGTCCGGTCGGTCTACCATAGACATGGTGTTCTCCATACGACAGCTCCAGGAAAAATGCAGAGAGCAGCAGATGCCACTATACATTGCATTTGTGGACCTTACAAAAGCCTTCGACTTAGTCAGTCGCAACGGGCTATTCCAAATACTGGCAAAAATTGGATGTCCCCCTCACCTACTTGCCATCATCAGACAGTTCCATGAAAATATGCTTGGCACAGTACAGTTCGATGGAGCTAAGTCAGAGGCCTTCCCTGTCAGCAGCGGAGTTAAACAAGGTTGTGTACTCGCACCAACACTCTTCGCAATATTCTTCTCTGTACTTCTTCGATACGCATTCAAGGATAGCAGTGAGGGAATCTGGTTACATACCAGAGCTGATGGAGGACTTTTCAACACTGCCCGCCTCCGAGCCAAGACCAAAACGACGGATGTCCTAATTCGAGAGCTACTATTTGCGGATGATGCGGCACTAACAGCACATACAGAATCTGGTTTGCAACAACTCGTGTCAAGCTTCTCCAATGCCTGCAAAGAATTTGGTCTGCAAATCAGCTTGAAAAAGACAAACATCATGGCCCAAGACACTCGACCTCCTCCTACCATAAATATCGATAATGAAAACTTGGAGGTTGTGGACAGCTTCACCTACTTGGGATCCAAGGTCTCCAATACACTGTCCATTGAAGAAGAAATAAACAGCAGAATTGGCAAGGCAGCCGCAACAATGGCTAAACTAAATAAGCGGGTCTGGCAAAACACCAAGCTAACGGAGAAAACCAAACTGTGCGTCTATCGAGCCTGTGTCATCAGTACACTACTATATGGGAGCGAGACATGGACCACTTATACATCACAAGAGCGTAAGCTTAACAGCTTCCATTTGAGATGCTTGCGCCGCATCCTTGGTATTAAATGGCAAGAAAAAGTGTCTAATAGTGAGGTACTAACGCGTGCCAATACCCAAAGCATGTTCTCAATTCTTAGTGAAAGACGCCTGAGGTGGCTAGGACATGTCAAAAGAATGAGCCCCGGCCGCATCCCGAAGGACCTCCTATATGGTGAACTTGCTTCAGGAAAGAGGAAAACAGGTCGCCCACGCTTGCGATTTAAAGATGTCTGTCAAAGGGACATGAAAGCAGCCAAAATACATACAAGTGACTGGGAATGTAAGGCAGAAGACCGATCTACGTGGCGCACAGTTGTCAAAGAGGGCGTCATAGTAGCCGAGGAGCGAAGAATGGAGGAGGCTGCAGACAGAAGAGCTAGGAGAAAGGCCAAAACATTTGGAAGCACAGAACTCGTGTGTAAAAACTGTGGCAAAGACTGTCACTCAAGGATAGGACTGCACAGTCACTCGAGGAAATGCAACCCAACCCAACGGTGATGCACCATCGTCTCGCGAGACGGAAGGATGCCGGATTACCATATGGCTTTGGCTCTTCAAGACTTATTTGTAATTTTATTTGCTAAAATGTAGAAAGTTTTGAGCACTTGATTCATGATTATCTACTTTTGGACTTAGCTGCTGCAAGTTATAAAATTCAATACATTAGAAAAACTTTTATTCACACCTATGTTAATCTTAATAAACAAAGGACATAAAAAAAGCAAAAATAATTATGTTAAAAGAGCCATCTAAGCACGTGGCATTCCCCCTTCCCCCCACCCCAAAAAAAAAGTTTACATATTGTAAAATCATTCTTGCGTTAGCTGTCTCATCTCTCCATTTGGATCAAGGTTCGTGTCTGTCTGATTTGGTGAAGTTATGTTTGAAACTTGAAATGTCTCTAATGATCGCTAATTTCCATCTATATGTTTGTGTCATTTATGCCTAATAAATATTCATCATTGAATTCATTGTTTTTTGTTGGAATTTGATCAATTTTGGGTACCACACATCCGTATAACATTCTCATACAACATCGTGCTCTTGGTCTTTCAGTTCAATGACTGTAGTATCAGACGAATTTACAACTGTAGTATCAGAAGAATTTACATCCAATAAGACATTATCTATCTTCTTATCTGTTACAGACACTCCTTCTATACAGGCAATTATTGCACCCTACACTGATCAATGGTATGTGTTTAGTCTAGCATTTTTATTAGAATATTAAATGTTTTTAAATTTTGGTTTTCCTGGTTTCCGGACGGGAAGAATGAGAATTTGTATATGTTCTTGCTTACAGAATAAGAAAAGTGTTATTAATCCTATATCTGTCAATTGTATTACAGTATTAGGTTATCTTTGTGTTGTATTTCCAAGTTAGTATAAATTGCCTTATATATGTATATATTATTTCCTTGCTGATTAAAATAAATTATATTCTAGTGTTTTATTGAAGGTTTAATTATTTAACTAATGATGCTATTGCATTATAGAACTGAGAGAAAACTTCTCACTCTAATATTTACATTATTGATATTAAAATATCTATTACTTTTACTTACAGAGTTACTTTTAAACACAATTATAATTGTTTAAGTTTGCTTTGTAATTTATTTTGCAAATTTGCTGCTTGTAATGAAACTATCACAAATCATTTATGACAGTTTTAGGCTCATCTAAAGCAGTAACGTTAGCGGAATTGAATCTCTGTTAATCAATATTGATATAAATGTTAGTGAACAGAAAGGAGAACATAAATAACTATTCAATATTTAAGAAGGAAAGAAACAGTGGTTAAAGTGTTTTTCAATAATACATGTTTTAATAACTACAACAAAAATCTCTTTCATATAAATACATATATATATATATATTTTTTTTTTGTGTTGACTGCAAGCATTGTAATATTTTATTTAATTAGTTTTAATATCACCATCACTTTCCTCACCACTTGATTCATCGGCATCTGAATCCAGCAACTCATTTTTTTCGAGCTCTAATTTCATTATGTCCAGATATACTGAGAACTCTTCCATACTCAGCCCACCAAATTTATCAACAAATAGCTGATCTGGAGTGTCCACAATAATATATAGCGGAGGATTGGGATTCTGCTTTGATGCATTTTTCTTTTTAACCGGCACAAAAAATCCAGTTTTAATCAAATATCTGTGTCTATTTACAATGTGTTCAAAACTATGTGAAAAGAGAGAAGAATTCATAATCTGATATAAATCACATCCCATAGTGAAGAAAGCATAATCAAACTTATTGTGTGTTTCTGTCCAAGGATCAGAGAGTACATTTGGGGATTTTTTTAATACACAAATGGCATCAACTAATGGCAATAAACCTTTTAAGTTTCTCAAGACCATGCGACATATTTTGGGATCTTTAAATAAAACATCTGGATTGGATGCTAACAGCAAGCGCACATCAGCTTCAGTCAATCCCACATTTCTAAAATTTTCAAAACTGTTGCTGATGATATTAGGCAAAGTACTAAAAGGGAGAGAACTATCTTGAAAATAATAAGGAATATTTTTCATTATGGTAATAATCATTTCAGGTTTTATGCCATACGACTTAAGAAGTTTTGTTACAGCTATGACATCATCCTGTTGTCTTATTAACCAAAGGCGACTGGACAGTAGCTCTGAGCTTGCTTGCACTGGTAATCCTAGAGTATGGAGGTTTTTCAGCTGAAAATAAAGAACAAAACTATCAGGTATTTATTTTAACCCGAAAACATTAAAAATGTGGTATGTTATTAAATTTAAATAGATTAGATATTTTATCATTATGATACATAGATACTTTGGAACTAGTACAAATAGATAAACTGGTAGTTAAAAGAATTAAACCTGGCCTCGCTATCAAATAATGCAATAGGCACATTTTCATTTTATTTTAATTAATTTTATTTTAATGTCCTGGGCCTTTGGCCCAAACAAAAGATTAGGCAAAATATTAGGATCCTAGGTAACGGTGCTTACAAGAGCTGAGACAGTCCCAACAGGAATACTTCCTGCCATCACATCAAATTTTTTTGTTTTACTCAGTACTTCTGCTGCTAGCATTTCAAAATTTGGTTCATCACTTGCTAAACTAGATGTACTGAAAGATAATGAATTTTGTAGGTTGCACTTAAGAAATCTTAGACTTCCTTGAATTGTTGATGGTTTTAATGTCAAGTTGATTGTGTTTGCATTATAGAATTGAGAGGGCTTCTTTATTTGGTTTCTCTGAATAGATGTATTATTTCTTTTGGCATAAAGAGCGCACTTGCTGTAGTGTTGACTGCATAGTAGCCTTTTCCAAAGTCTGTTAAATAGCTCCGTACACATTTCTTTACTATATGAAGTCCTATATTGCTCATAAAAGTACTTGTATCTGTCAAAAATAAAACATAATCAGACTCTTTATAAAGTTATAAAATATAAACGGTTTTACATGAAGATTTTAGAAAATGCAAACAAATTTCAAAACAATAATAACATAAAGCACTTTGTACAACATTTTCACTTTTATTATTTCATTATCCAAAACCAGGCAAAGTTTAAATAAATGTTCACTTAATGGGAATTATGCATTAAAAAAAAATAAACAGAAGTAAATTAAGAATTACATTCTTTTATTACATGAATGAATAATTTAAAATAATAAAAATCAATTAAAATTAATATGTTAATTGTAAGCCATGTTTGCTGCAACATTTTTAAATACATCTCAAAGATGTCAAAATAATGAAACTTTATTTTCAGGAAAAAAGTATAAATTGGGATATAGATGGCTTTTTGTGGCCTTACCTGATGTTCCAAAAAAAACAATCATTAAAAAAAATCAATAATGTTCTTTATAAATATGGGTGCAAACTCTTGTTGAAAGCTCTATCTTTATTATTAACAGTAGAATTAGAATTTGTGACTGTCATCATGTTTACATATAGACTACTTTGGGAATCACAGGACCACTGCGCTAGATAATATTCCCTCAGCTGTGTGTCTAAATGATGCTAGACAATATTCCCACAGCTGTGTGAATAATGCTGGCATATTCTAAGCATATGCCTATAATATATATTATTATAATACAGTCGAAACCGCTTAAGTCGACGGCGTCGGGGAATGAAAAATGGCATCGACATAACCGATGATCGAGTTAAAGCGAAAACCAATATGGCGGCAAAATATTAACATGCGCTTGAAATTTCTATATATACGTGTGGTGCGTTAATTAGTGATGGGACGATTAATCAGAATCGTATCGGAATATCGGGACCCTATTTCTTCACTCTTTCTTAAGGTTGTTAAGACCGTTCGTTTTTAAAGACCGTTTAAGTTTAAATATAACGCCGTTTTGCGGTGGTTCCCAGACTGAGCGATACTGTGGCATCGAAGCGACTTGCTTGATTTTCCTTACAAGCTACACAAATAAGTAACCTACACATCCCCTCATTGTCCCCGAACCATTCTCTTCTGGACTCGGGATGGTCTATCGTGACCTATACATGACTCATGACAAAGCGAACTCTTCTCTATATAAACTTACACAAATAAATTAGGTACTCCTTTTGAACCTTCAACTTTGACATATTTTAATTAATTCTAACCAATAGTTAAATGGCTTTTGCACACGGCAAATTCTTATGAATGAAACAATGAGAGCAAAGCAGTAGTACAGTACATGTAATGGTCAAAATGAGGTTGAAAGATGAATGGTTGCCAATGACAACAAGTTTAAACACGGTACATTTTATTATTCCATACGATCCCCTCAGCTTACAATTCCTTCGGTAACTTGATGCTAATAGGACTAACCAACATTAATGGTGTGGGAGATTGAGAGTGGGGGTGGGTAAAATGTCTGTAGTCTGTTATATTATAAATTTAAAAATCTGGGGAGCCTATGATTTTGGTATCGTCCCATCACTAGCGTTAATAAATGATAATGTTCATGCACGTGTTTTTAGAGTTTTTTTTAAACACAACAGCATTGCCGTTATTTGTTTGATGAAGCTATCGGCATGCTATAAAATTGTACATACATGTTTGCTAACAACAAAAGGTATATGTGCACCAACTGACAGCAGAAATTTACAAATTTAAAATAAAAACCAACGTCGATTATCGATAAAAACTTTTATTATTCTCCAACACATCTCTGAAACTGGCGATTTAAGTTAGCAACACAGGTAAGTGGGCTATGATGACGACGTCACCAGCACACATCCCAAGCTGATCGCATTGCCATAGTACCAGAAGCAACACAGCGCTGAGAGCAAAACGCAAGTGGGCTGTGACGTCACCAGCAGACCGTGGTGAAACATTTTCAAAAGCTGGCGATTGGTCATGGGGATCGAGATAACCGATGTTAAGTGGCAAATTTGACCTTTTTTGTGCTCGTGTTATGAGGTTTCGGCGACTTAAAAAAATCGAATTAAACGACGAGAAAATACTAAGACAAAGAGAGAATTTGGCGGTTCCAATAAAAACCGTCGACTTAATGGGGTGGTCGAGCTAAGCGAGCTCGAGGTAAGTGGGTTCCACTGTAGTACTATAATAGTATAAAAGAAATTAGTTACTATCATAGAATATTATTATAATAATAATTATATTATATTATATTAATTTAATACATTTTTAATTCAATATTTGTGCTGTACTGAGTGGGTTCAGTAACTTATTTAATCATTATAGTTGAACAAATAAAACATTAAAATACAAGAAAGACGTAGCATTAACCTTGAACGCTATGTTTATTATTTATATATGTAATGCGGGAAGTGCGACTCTTTATTCGCATAATTACATTTCGTAATACACTATAATATTAATATTATTTAATTTAATATTATGGCTAATATTATGGTTTGTATGTTGCTAGCTTTACGACATGGCGTAGCACTAGCCAGGAAACTGCTGCTACAACATGTCTTAACAGCATACTATTTGACTGTATTTTGTTAGCATTATGACACGACTGTTGTAGCAGCAGACGATTCGATGGGATGTTGCTATCGTTACGACATACGCAACTTCTGCAAAGACTAATCTCAGTTGCTATAACTATAATATCTTAACAAACACTTCTTTATATTTTCTTTTATCTTAGATATACAGACGCTCCTTCTATGCAGAAGATAATTGCGTCCACAGACCATGAGAGATGATCTGTTGGCAAGTGATGCAGCGGTCACAGGCCATGGCTATAGGGGTTCCACGCATTACCCCAGCCGCCTAACTATTGTCTAGTTAGGTACCCACTCGGAGCTGGGTGACTCGGGGCCTCCTCAGGCCCCGGGAACAAATCCTCGCCTTAGCGTGGATTCAAACTCGTAACCATCGATACCATAGTCGAGCGTGCTACCACTCGACCACCACATATTTTATACGCCATAAATTATTAAAAGATTTGGGCTTATTTATGTGTGTATTAATTTTAAAATCTAAATTTATTTTAATGGATTTAATATTGTTCTACCGTACTCTACCAATTATATCTGCTGATTTTGCTATACTTGTGTGATGCCGATGCCAAGTACTTAAATTTAATATACCGTAAATGAAAATGCTCTAGATGCTAGATAGCAAAGATTCGTGCATAATCGCAGGTAAAACAATTCGTTTCATGTGGAATAATAAAATGCACTGTGTCACCTGTCATTGGAAACCATTCTATTCATTTTCATCTTTCAACCTCATTTTCACTCTATTACTATTGCTATTGTTTTGTTCTTGTTGTTTCATTCATGAAAGTTGGACGTGTGCTTTTTAAAAATGACAGTTTGTTTTGTCGTGAGTCATATTCAGAAATATTAATGTCTATGTAGATCATGATCTGGAACTTGTAAACATATCAGTATTAGTATTATCAGTATCAGAAACATTGTTTCGGAAAAAAGAAATATAGGTAATACCGACAAAAATGCATATGGGTAGACCCCTAAGATTTAATCAACGTATCTGCTTTTCAGAATAAAAAGAACAAAAATTACAGTCACCAGTGTATTCATTTTGATTGGTTTAACAAACAAGCAAACACACAAAAAAAACTTTTTATAACTAGACGGGAGCAGGAATCGATCCCACTAAAGGAATTTACCATCAGGTGCATAGAACTATCACTTCGTCTAGCAAAGCTAATGTAAAATATTGATTTTTTAAAATTATACATTTTTGTCATTAAGTTTACACCAATCAAGTTTTTTTTTTTTTAATTTTAAATTTCATTAATCAGCTTACATAGTAATCATAAAATTTGATTATGAGAACTATTGTTTTGTATTAAAGTATTAGTATTATCATAATTAAAATACAGCACATATTTACGACCAGTTGTAACAGCAGACAACTCAAAGGGATGTTGCTAATGTTATGACATGTTGTAACACTAGCCAAGTCTCGTTGAGTTGTCTGCCATTACTTTGTCATTGTCATAGCAGCAGACACTTCGTTATGGCTATGATTTTGTGTCTGCAGTCCAGTTTATCAGTGATGGTGTAAAGACAAAGAATTGTTAATTAAACTTATTTTAATTATATTATTATTTACTATTAAAAAAATTTAAGTGTCTACTGCTATGACAAAGTAACGGCAGACAACCCGCGGGGATGTGGCTGGTGCTACGACATGTCGTAACGCCAGCAACATCCCCCCGGATCGTCTGCTGTTACGACAATGTCGTAAACGATTTGTTGCATTTCAATTATGCTAATACTAATACTTGAAAACTAAACTACAGTTCTCATAATAAAATATCATGATTACTAAGTAAGCCTATTAATGAATTTTAAAGGTTAAAAATTTTTTTAGATTCATCCATTAAATGAAAAACACTGATAAATTAAAAAAATTGAATTTGCTCAACAGCTTCGCTAGACGATTGGATAGTCGGGTTAGTCTGTAAATTATATGACACTATTGATAGCGGGATTGAATCCCGCTGCCGTCAATTTTTTTTTTTAAAATCACGAGTGTGCTGATAATTTTTGTTATTATGCTGAAAAGCAGATACGTTGATTAAATCTTAGGGGTCTACCGATATTCATTTTTGCCAAAATGAAGTTTTTGATACTTTTAATTATAGTATAATTAAATTTATACTGATATGTTTACAAGTTCTAGATGACATATGAATAATTATGACTCACAACAAACTTCAGCTTTGACTAACAATAATAATTGTTAATTTTAACCAATTATGACCAATAGTTAAATAAATTTTGTACACGGTACGCGGCCAGCCATTATGAATGAAACAACGATCAACAAGAACAAAGCAATACTTATTAATACTAATAGGCCAATAGTAATAGTCATAGAGTCAAAATGAAGTTGAAAGAAGTATGAATGGAATGGTTTCCAGTGACAAGTCTGCACACGGTACATTTTATTATTCCACACGAGACAATTTATTTTACATTCTTGCGACTGTGCGCAAACCGTTTCTTGAGGATTTTCATTTACACCTTTATGGCTTACGGCTTTAAAAAAATATAAAAATGTCATAGATGTGTAGAGCACAGTAAATGATTACCAAAAATATTAAGATCAACGTTCTAGCTCAAGTGGTTCAAAAGTTATGATTTTTTTTGTAAGAGCTCACAATCACTTTTTTTAACATGGAGTTTTCCTCCACATTGTGTGCCCTTTTTTAAGCTTTTTTTCAAACGCAAATGATTTGAGTGTAAAATTATATAAAATTATAATATTTGCAGGGAATATAACTTGATATGAGTTTTATGATATAAAACCTCAAATAATAAATTTGTTTGAAGATAATACATGAAAAAAATAAATTTTATATGGCAATATTTCACTTATAAAAAATGTAAAAACATGCTGACTCAACATTTTTAATAAAAAAAATTAATTACACACTTTATAAAATAAAATAACTTATAATAAATAATAATAATAATAAATATATTTTTGAGAAGAATATTAAGCTTTCCTTTGTAATTTTATCATGAAAAAAGATTGTATAAACAATAAAACAGGGATTTATCGATTTGTTTAATTGAAATTGCTGATTATACTTTTTTGACTTTCCTTTTTCTATATACTTTATATCTCATCTTAATAGAAAAAAAATACAATGTCTTTTATTTTATAAATTAAAATTATGATTATAATAGCTTCATTTTGTTAATCAGTGTTGTGTACTATAAAATAAATTATTAGACATACAGGTAAGTAAAAGTTAATAACAGGATTGTTTTTCAGTAATATTAGTTATATCTGGTGTATCTATGCAATCAAGTTAATGAGCCAGAAACTGTGTTATTTTCTTTGTGAATTCTAAGGAGTATTGTGCAATATTGTGATATGTGTGTAATTACTGGATATTTCATTATTAAAGGTAAGTGCCTTTTTCATTTTAAAAATAATAGCCTTTTGGCAAAATGATCAACGTCGTAGAAATAATTACAACAAATAAAAGAAAGCCAAATAATCTTGAAAACTAAAAATGCATAATCAGAAATAATCAATTTGAATCTTTCATTAACTTAAAATTTAAATAATTTAGCAGGCTTTACTTTCTAGTTTTGTCAAATTTAATATCACTTTAGACTCCATGATATAGACAAATATTTCTAATTAAATTAGTATATTAATATATACTGCAATACTTAAACTTATAACTTATAAGGCCTAACAGTAGGCCTAAAGCTACTAAACTGATTAGTAAATAAGGCCCAATAAGTTAATATATTAATTTATAAGTATATTAAGTCTAAAAATTCTTAATAAATAATAGACTATTTGAATTTGATAAAAAAATAATATTATTAGTTCATAGTGGTATTATAATTATAGTTAAATTATTCTTAAGTAAACATATTAATTGATTATGCAATTAAATTTATAAAGTTTTAAACTAATATAATGATATACAATCAATAATCCACTATAATACCCTTAATGACTTAATGTGGCAATATATACACTTAAAATCACTGCCGTCGTTATCGGTAATAGGTAGTTTTCCAAAACATGTGTTAAAAAGTTTGTAAACAAAGGGGGTCAATGAGGGTGGCCATTTTGTTTAAGTGCTTCCTCAATAAATATACGGCCTACATTCTTCGAATTTGGATATGTTTTTCTTCACATGATGAATTTATTACCTCATAAGAATTACATGGACCGCATTTTTAAATAAAAAGTTATTAATGGGTGAACATGAGCTACAATTAACCTCAATTTTCAAGGTTAAAACCTTGGGGAAAAAATTCAATTATAATTATGTTTTAATGAAACAGGCAAGATGTTAATGAATGGGCGGATGTTGAATTTATAATGGCGCCAATAATCGACTATAACCATTGAAAAAACAATACACTCAATAAATTAAAAAGTGGAGGTCGCCATTTAGACGACGAAATTACGATACCAATTTTTCGGGAATATCCGGTCGATACCCAAGTGCCTACTTTACGGTATGCTGTATGTTAAATTTTAATACTCGGCATCTGCATCACTTACACAAGTATAGTAGAATAGTATAGTATAGCAAAATCGGCTGACATTAATAATCAGTAGACCAATATTAAATTTAACTCTTTTTCTCTGTAACAACGCTGCCATCGTTGATTTCAAAATGACGTTTCTGTCGGATCAACGATGCCAGCGTTGATTTATTAAAAGGGAATAGTTTCCTTTCTTTACATAGCTATTTAAAGAAAATTAGTCTTAATGTATTCTAGAATGATTTCCCTTGAATTAAAAAGTCGGAAATCTGTTGTTTGAACGTGTTTTCACCACGAAAGAAGCGTTTGAAAGGCTTGTTTTCATTTTCGTTTATACGTTTGTTTACAAACATGGATATTCAACTAGCTCATCTGGTTATTGATCTAATATTATTCTAAATACTATGATGATAAACAAGGTATAGTTTTTTTAAAAAAATGATTATTGAGATATTAATTTTAAATTGCCGATGAAACATACGCTTAGTCTTAGTGCTAGTTCAGTAGTAATATATATAATAATAACCCCTTTTTTCGTCCATGACGGACTCTAGGGCAAGTGAAGTAGCGTTCACAAGTTATATTAAGCCACCACTAATGAGCAGGGGATTGTGTGGCTAGCACAATGCCCCGTGGGCCATGCCAGCAACGTGGTTTGAACTCATGTCTAGAGTTCTTCCCACCGTTCAGCAGTCTAAAGCGCTACTACTTAGACCACCGCGGCCCAGTACTAGTAGTAGTCGTTGATAAAAAAAATAATAATAAATAAGTTGACAAGTCATCTGTTGATAAACATCATGTCCCACCCACGTCTCAAACCTTGATGAATATTTATACTACAAATAATAATATTGGCTATATGTAATGTAATTTGAAAGCTGCTAAACTTTTCACTAAAACTAAGTGCAGTTTTAGATATAATTTAAAACAATTTCTAGTTACAATATGTATAGCTTCAAGTTCCATTGTAAACAGTTCAATTTTTTTTGTATAATTTTCCAGTGTGGGTGACCATGGATAATGAGCTCTAATATTATATTTATTTGCTTATTTGAAGTGACATTGTTTCTATTTGGTGCAAAAATGAATAGAGTTTCTAAAAAACACTACTTTATTACATTTTAGATAAAAATCTAAATTTTAGTGACTTTGAATGAGGTTTTGTAAAAAAAAATTTTTTAATTTTTAAATAAAACTTTATTTTCATTACAACAAAATCATAATATTTTATGGAAATAAGGTCAGGAGTGTAGGTTGCCTAAAACATCATTAGGTACTTTGACAGAAAATTTAAATGTAGTCAAATATGCTTAAATAATATATCATTTTAAAGGGCTTGCTAAGACCTTTTCAAAAACACTTGTTTTGTCTTTCTATCTTTTGTAGAAGTGGAGTTATAATTTTTTTTGCCCTTTATATAATCTATATAATTTATTTAAAAACTTGTGACCCAAATTTCAAAATTCTGTACTTTTTCCCTCACAACTTTTTTAATTTTAGAGATATGGTTATCAAATTTTCAGGAGACATTCACAATCCAATTTGAAAAACAATGATCAAGGAATTTTTTAAGTATATCAAGATTTTAAATTTTGTAAAAATATATTTGAAAGCTTGTTGAAGAAAATCATAGCGAAAATAATTATTTTTATATATAATATATATATAGATAAATATAAATCAGTAAAAAACAGTTGCATGCCAAATGTATTTTAATTAGTTATATTGTAAATTTAAATCAATAACTATGATTATATGTTTGAATGGTAAGTATTTGACTTTTAAAATAAAACTGAATGCGAGTTAAAATAAATTATTTTTGAAAATACCCTACACCCTGAAATTTCAAATTAAAATTAAATTTAAATTCTATTAGTATTTGAAGATTTATGTATCTCATTAAATGATAATAAGAACATTTTTTACTGTCACTTTCTAAGTAAATAACTTGTATTATTTATTGCATGCACATTTCTAAAAATGTCATTCATAACATGTGTCATTGTCCATGCCTTATCTGAACTTATCAAATACATATTTATGATGATATTTAGCAATGGAAGATATTCAGAGTTCTGCAATGAAATATTATTTTTATATCTTGTAATTATTCCTGATTCCTATGTCTGTTTTAATTGACTTTTATTTCTTTTTTTTATATATGTAAAAATATTAATTGTTTTTCAAATGTATATGTCCTCATCTTTGTAAAAAGAAAATGGTAATATAACCACACAAAAAATGTTTAACATCAAACATTAAATGAAAGTGTAAAAGGATTACAACAGTAACACTATTATCATTATTAATTCTAAGGTAAGTATCAGTTTGGACTTAGCATTAGTAGAAATTACTAATTATGCTCTTATAATTAATTTTAATAGGATACCACTGCACACAATTTTAAATAATATAACATAACTTATAATAACCAAGTAATTAAAATACTAATATATAAACACCCAGTGGTGTGGTTCTGTATGTTTGTAACGTAACGCTGAGGAGCGATGTACGACAGTCTACAGCAGTTAGTTTAGTTGAAACGCTGAGGAGCGATGTACGACAGTCTACAGCAGTTAGTTTAGTTGAAAAATCGTGTGTTGATGAGCGCTGTAAAAATATTTAATATGATGACGTCATTGTTTGGTGTGCATCGGTACGCAAAATACAACCCCTATTATTATTATTAAATAAATACTTTGCGTACATTTCATAAAGTTTAATAATTCGTATTTATCAAAAAAGGACAAGTTAGTTGGTCTTTAAAAAAAGGTTGGCGCCGTAGGCGCCCAAAAAAAGGGGGCGCCGCAGGCGCCACGGCGCCTGGCACAATCTAGTATATTATATACTAATACTATAGAATTATATACAAGAAAACTAATAGTATTATGGTATAAGTATAATGTTAATTGGACCTGCATTTCTTTGTAAATGGTTTTTCATATTTCTAATAATTAAATAATGGTAAATAATAGTAATAGTGATTTAATTCTATATTAAGAATAGTAATACTAGTGGCTGTTCATTTTAATTTTATCTATTTATTTTCATCCATCATAGATCAATATCTGCTTTATTAAAGTGATATCATCCTTTTACATTATTTTTATATAAATATCTTTGTTTTATTTGTATTTATTCAGATGTTAAATGATTGCAATTATGCATAACGTATAGCGCTGAGTAGTCTTTCTTAGAAAACTAACACGCCGGTGAACAAGAAAAAATCGGCCATCTTTGTTTTTTACGGTGCCGATGTTTGATCAAAATATAAGTGAAGGTCTACTGCTTATGGTGGAAGGCTACATTGATGAAATCAATGATTTTCCAAACAAAATTAATATGATTATTACTAATATTTTAGTCCGAGTAACTATTTTTAATTAAATACAGAATATTTAAGACATTAGTAGCTTAACGATGTTGCAAGAGACACAGAAAATTCTACAGCGAATACCGCGTTGCATGAATAGTGATAGCGTCACTGGAAACCTACTAATTGACGTACTCGATCTCCAAATTTATTTGTTTTTCGATTACTGTGACGTAAAACGACTAATTCGGGGATCTCCGTAGAGCTAATAAAAATTTTCCGAAAAAATATTTCCGTAAATTTACGACATGCGCAGATCGATGCGCGAACGAGTATCG